>WBNM01021113.1:7296-26798 GCA_013399055.1 Ramphastos sulfuratus
CCAGAGGAGGGCCACGAAGATGATCAGAGGGCTGGAGCAGTTCTCCTAGGCAGACAGGCTGAGAGAGTTGGGGCTCTTCAGCCTGGAGAAGAGAAAGCTTCCAGGAGACCTTACAGTAGCCTTCCAGTATCTGCAGGGTGCCTACAGGAAGGCTGGAGAGGGACTATTTACAAGGTCTTGTAATGACAGGATGAGGGGCAATGGGTTTAAACTGGCAGAGTGGAGATTTAGACTAGATGTTAGAAGGAAGTTCTTTACCATGAGAGTGGTGAAGCACTGAAACAGGTTGCCCAGAGAGGTTGTGGTTCCTCCCTCCGTGGAGGTGTTCAAGGCCAGGTTGGACGAGGCCTTGAGTGACCTGTACTAGTGGGAGGTGTCCCTGCCTATGGCAGGGGGTTGGAACTAGATGATCCTTGAGGTCCCTTCCAACCTTACCATTCTATGATTCTATGACAAGCATGTCAGCTCGCTAGATTCAGCTGCAAACAACAGCTTGAGCAACTCTTTTCTAGTACTAGTTAAGCCAAGTTGCATTATTCTGCAACTGAAACTGCCAAAGGGCATACAGTGACATACTGATGTACGGTAAGTTCATGCTGTGTCCTAACCTTAAGGCTCTGATTATGCCCTGCTTATGTTCTTAAAAGATTTCTAGCTTGTTCTGAAGTGGTATAAAGTAAGCTGAAACTATTACTTCAATTTAATCACTGGTAAGAAAGTAACATCATCATGTGAATTAGCAAAAAGCTGAAACACGTAAGTCAGCTGCAGATTCACTGCTGCCTTGGAGGCAGTGACATTTTCATACTGCGTTAAATGGATGGTTACCTTTCATTCCTTGTAAATGGAATGCAGAAGAACACAAGGTAGGAAAATACAGTTTTACACTTCAACTTCCTAAGGCCTAAATTTTAGCACAGCTTCTTAAAAAAAAAACAAAGACAAAAAAGAAAGAAGTCTGTTCTCAGATTTTTTTTCTGTTGCTAATAAAGTCACTGTGTCATGAATGCACAAGTAATCCTATCTTTTGCTGCTTAACACAACTAGACCTGAAAACCGTGTGGGAGTACAGAGAAACCACCAGAACTTCTCCACATGCATTAAGGACTACTCCTGTAAAGCTTACGGAATAACTACAGGGAACATTCAAAGACACCTGAGGCACTAAAAGGAAAGTGAAAAGGCAGGCATAGTCAGTTACACTGATTGCGGGAGATAGCTTCTGGGGTAAGGGGAGGAGTCCAGGCAAAAGACTGTAGTGCACAATCAGCAGCTGCTCATCGAGAAATATGTAGGGTAACCATCAAGAAAATTGCTTTACTCAGCACGTTACAGTGATGCCTGAGAAAGTTCAATGAGTTACTGAAATAACATCAACTGCTAAATCAAGTGACAGTTAGCTATCTCCTATTAATTAAAATTGCATGAACTCTACAAAAGCATATTCTGTTACACAAAAACAATTTATTTTATGTGCAAGAAGTAGTAGTTAAGCCTATAAGGTAAAAAAGTGGGTTAACTAAAAAACCCCAAACAAACAAAAAAAAAAACCCCACAAAACCAAAACCAAATCAATGTTTTCCGTTCTTACAAGACTGCTTCAAGAGTTCAACAACTCTAGCAAAACAACACTAGCTATAAAATACAGTTATGAATGTGGTCTAGGTAAACATCAAATGAGTGCTTTGCTGGGCATGATCATTCAAACATTAGCTATGCAGTATTTGGGTTAATTTATTCATAGATTTGTAGAATGTTTTGGGTTGGAAGGCACCTTGAAGTTCATCTAGGTTCCAAACCCCCTGCCATGGGCAACGGGCTCCTTCTACTACAGCAGGCTGCTCAAGGCTTCATCCACCCTGACTGGAACACTTCCAGGGAGGGAGCATCCACGACCTCCCTGAGAAACCTGTTTCAGTCTCCACCCTCACTATAAAGAATTTCTTCCTACTATCTGGCCTAAATCTGCCCTCTTCAAGCTTCAACCCCATTCCCCCTCATCCTATCACTGCAAGCCCTTGTAAAAAGCCCTGTCTCTAAGACAATGACTTCCCCTCATCCTTGCAAAAAAAGAGAATTCTAAGTAAAGAAAAAAGTACAATGTGAATCCAAACACTGAGTTATGTATGACTGTGAGACACACACAGAAAAATTACATTAAAAAAAACAAACACCAAACAGATGACTCTCCTAATTTTTTCTAATCTAGACCAAATAAAGTCAAGCTGCACTTATCAGTATGCCCAAATTATGAAACAAGATTAAGATCTCTGATTAAGGGATTTTCTACTGTATTAGAAGCAAATACTCTATCTAATTGGTATTTTTAAAATAATTATACATAGTAGTTAGTACATGATTGCTCTTCACAGCATCAAATTACTCAAATTAATGAGATCCTTTGGAAGAGCTTTAACTTGCAGATATTAGGTATTGCAAGCAGTAATTGCTTTCCCTTATTTAACAGCTGAATACCTTCAAGTAATAAGGTAGAGATTTTGGTAGTAGGAAAAGCCTTAAATATAGAACTGATAAATCTGTTCAGCTACCTTTTCAGAATTTTCTTCAACTCTTCTGCTAATTCTCACACACAACAAATTAATGCAAGCATGTTCATTCAGCCTGGCAGTATCTATGTTTTGGTGTCACTGAAAGGACAATGCTGTATTTTGGCTAGGTCCCTAACAAACCAGAAGTTAAGCTAAGTACACTGCATGGAAGAAACAGTATTATGACAGTTAGAGTCTTCTGACTCCAGTAGTGCAAAATCTTGTTCCTTTTTTTAAGTCCCAACAGCATCTAGAGGCAGATGTGGAATATCATACATAATGCTAAAGCACCATTCAGAACAAATCCAAATCTACAACTCTTTTCTACAACATTTTTCTGCCAGCAGCCCATAAAAATAACACAGTGCATCTGAGAGGTTGGAGAACAGATCTGAAGCTATAAAGCTGGAATTATGCTGTTATAAAGACTATGCCATAGCAGAACAGTGAACATTTATAAACTGACATACATTTGAAAATGGGACATACGTAAGCCAAAGATCATTGAAAACAGTTAGTAAGGTGACATAGAACTCTGTATGGTCAGTCACATTCCTCTATCAAGATTTGAGGGAAGGGACAAAGTGTGGCCTATATCTGGTTTTGGGCTAAAATCACGTCCCTGTGGTTTTAATTATATGCTCTAATGGATTTTAGGATCAACAGCTTTAACATTTACTGTATCCAAGTACTTCTGAAATTCAACTGGTATTGTATATAAGAATGCCTCTTTCCCATCTCCACCAAACACCTCCATGCTTGCATTTCTTAATTTGCTAAATAATCTTTGACCTAAATAACAATCTGCATAATAATGAAATAGCCATCAGCAATACTTAGCACACATAACTCACAGTGACAACCTAAAGACTAACATCTTGAGAAATCTTGGAAAGCAGTCAGGAAAATCAGTTGGTGTCATTCATGAACTATGACAACTATGGATCTAAATAGAGACACCACACAGAAAAGAGAAAGCTAGGAAGACAAAAGAGAAGAAAGTATGGATCAGGAAAGATCAGAGTAATTTTGGTGAAAAAAAATTCTCAAAAAAATAAAGGGAAGGAACAAAGAAAAGTAAACAAAATACTGAAAGAGATTGCAGTTTTGGGTGATGTTACCCAGGAATACAAGGTGGTAAGGAAGAACTTCTTTTCTGTGTTACATCAAATGACTTAACCAGAGAGCTACTTGGTACAGAAATACCTACCAAAACCCAAAATCTCAGGGCACAGGAAAAAAATCCAAACCAAAAAAAAAAAAAACCAAACCCACACTGTCTCTACTACCTATATGTAGATGCAACTAAATAAAATGTTACCATTAGGCAGGCTGTAAGACATAGAATGATGGTGATGTTATTTCCCTAGAAGCACTTTAAGACTAATAAAACTGTCTTAATTCAATAGGTAAGAACACGAAAGCTTCCTTAAAAAAAGATTTGACTGTACTGAAACAATAAATGATTAATGTTACATCTTTTACAAAAGAATTCACTGGTTCTGTAGATTAGTGAAGCAATTTTCAGTAAATATCTGACATGAAAGCATTCTCCAGTAAGCTTTGCTTGCCCAGTCTATCCATATTATGAAAGCCTCCTTTACCTTGGATACTTCTGGGTTTGCTGGCATTATCAAAGTCACAGACCTTCTCCCATTTGTCTCTTACTGCTTCAGGTGTCATTGGCTGATTCTTCCCTCTGACAATAGCACCCAAGGATCGCTCCCAGCGCACTAACGGAAAACATGAGCCAGAAAGTTCAAGTAACAAATAAAGAAACTTTGAATTCATTAAGATCACTTTCATCTGGGCCACTACTTTCAAGAAGGTGCAAAAAAAAAAAAAAATAGAGGTTGCAAGTACTTCAAGATGTCCATTAGAAGCTTCTGAGTGAGCCCCTTTAGGCAATCTAGGAAAGGTATACCACGGGTTTAAATTTCATTAAAGCCACAACAAATGGAATGCTCTCTGAAAATCTTACATCAGTTTTAGTGAAGCTTTTAGCGAAAACTTGCAGCTAGTACGTATCCATATACATTGCCTTCCAACACAATTTTCACTAATAACACTTTACAACCTTCTAAAAGCCTTGGAAAACTACAGTGGAAATGTGAAAACTACTTGTTGTTCAGAAAGAATGTTAATACCTATATCCGAATGGTTCATGGAGATTTATTTCAATACTATGGTTTGAGAGAAAATAAGGTTAATATGAAGTCAGTTCTGGAAGGATATAGACTTCCTGGATTGAAACTAATCCTTAACCTGCCAACTGGGTTTCACTCTTAGTAACAGACAATGAATAAAGTTATACAGGATCCTCATTAACAACCCATCTTCATTTTAAAGACATCAGTAGTAGCCATTATAGTGATGAAAAGTATTGTTTTCTTTTGACCAGAGAGGAGAAGCCACAGATTTTGGCTGTATTAAAACTCATGGGGGAAACTAATTTCATTACACAAGTCCTTGTGGAAGGCTGTATGTGACCTTTACTTAAAATATGTACTTTCATCAGAACTCTAGGCTTTTGCTAATCTTCTCTCTCCAAATACAAACATCTTGAGCAGAGGTTAACTGCAAAGACAATTTGCACACTTCTGTTGTCAATCCTGCAACGCAAAGTACTTACATTTTCCTATCCATCCAGCTCCCACCTACCAAGACAAAAAAGAAAATCCATCAGCTTACCATGTTACAAAGCCAAGTTTTGGTCATGTAGGGAAACAAAACTACACTTCAGAACAAACTCAACATAACAAAGATTTCTGCACTGCTGCTGGTTGTATTTAACAATTTAGTTAGGCACTACAACGTAAGCAACGTAAAACTCTAAGAACAAGATAACAGCTTCCATTCAATTTATGAGCTAGCAGCCTGATGGCAATACCTATAATGTATTCCATACCTAAGCAATTAATCCTTCCTGCAAGTTGCTTTCTGTGTTTAAACGATTTAGGAAACAAAAGCTTCTTTTGAAGTAGTTGTTTTAGTACCTTTTACACTTAGAAGTGCACAGCAAGAACTGTAATAATTAAATCAGTAGTATTTTCAGCACAAACCATAATCTGAAGAGGTTGTAACTGCCTGATATACTTGTCATGCAGCACAACAGGGTCAGCACTTCTTACTATACTGACTGTACTATCTCACACGGTAATTCAGTTTCAGCAAAAAGGTTAAGACTGAAATCGATCACTTGCTTTATCCTGTCCAAGGGAAGGGACAGAAAGGGTCTAAGAGGAGGATGAAAGAGAAAATAAAAAAATACCTCAAACAGACTGCCATTCTCTGCACAGCTCTCGTGGCAAAGCCAAAGAACTAAGGGAGACACATATTCTGGCTTGAAAGCGTCGATCAGATCTAGAGCAAATTGGAGGAGGACATCATAAAATAGCAATGTTGCATGATTTCACCGAATTACTACTATTACTGCCTCTGATGAACAGCAGAGCCAGAGAGAGTTTAAACAATAACATTCTGCCATGAAAAGAAAGGATATATGAAATGAAACATTTGAAGACACATTAAACAACTCTTGAGATGTGTATATGCCTCCAAATCCATTTACACTGTTTTTTTCAGACTGATGAAGGACTATCTGAATGTTTGGAACACTGTAATATGCAGACTGCAATGTCAGTATCTTCCTAAATTCCCATCTGACAGGCAGCCAGAAACAATGAGCCAGCTAGACATAATCCTGATGGAGATGTATCTGAGCAAATTTCTCTTTTAATTTGCTAGTCAGTTATACAGAAAAGACAATATAAAAAAAAAAAATTCACCTGATGAATATTTGAGAAATATCTCATTTGAAAATGCTAATATTTCCAAATGAGATATTATCAGCCCTGCTACATTTACGTATCATTTATTAGGGCATCTTCATAGTTTTCTCTTGTGCCAGAGGACAATCTGAAAATACACCAAAGTGTGGTTGTCCAGACAGCTCTTACCATATATTCTATCCACTGTCTGAAAAGAGAAAAAATAACCTGGTTTAATTTCCTTTTTCAGCTTTTAAAATAACCACTCCTTCAACAGCAACAGACACCTAGCCGTTCCTCAGCTAAAGCTCAACATGCATTTTTAGATGTACCCTGACAGAAGAAGAGCTGGGAAAGTTTAGCATCACAGGTACTTCTTTAATAACCAACCTGAAAGAACAGAAGTTCATTTTCAGAAGTTCCACAAAAGTAATATGTAACTGAACATTGTTTCACGTGGTATGTGCTAAGTGCCTAACAAAACCATTAGGCTTTTCTAAAATACTTGGCTTCATGCTACACACTATTTAGTCTCAAAAATTAGCACTAGACTGTTATCACTAATGCTATTAATCCATCACCAAATTCATTAAGAAACAGTGGGTAAAGTTTAAAAAAGAATACAAAAGGTACAAACTACATTTAGACTTCTAGCAAGAACAGTCAAGTGAGCTGATCTGAACACACATAGATGGGGCAATGCTAAAGCACAGGTGCACGCAGACATCTAAAGATGAAGAAGGAAACACTAAGATACGAAGGATAGTTTGATAAGACATATGAAAATGTTTTTGAAGGTCTGCTGTGCAAACCTTTTACTTGAAAAACTGGACAGGGAGGGAAGGACCAAGGTAAAAAATAAATTATCTGAGCTTTAATTAACTTAAAAGTAGGACCACAGCATCATACTCTTCTTTAAGTAACAAACAAAATGAAGATGTGCCTTTTTTTGCTCTGTGTAAATATTTTCAGCAAATTCCAGCTACTGAATTTCACTCTGTTTTAGGAACTCATGCCTGCAAGTTCAATGCATCTGACTCTTCTGTACATAAGTGCAGTAAGTCCTTGGAACCAACAACCCACAGCAGTGCTGAATTTCTACATTAATTGGATTATTTAGAACTAAACCAGGATACTTTACACAGAACTTAATAAGTAAAATGAAATCATGTGCTCAGCTCACATGTAACTGTATAAAATATATTACTCTTCACTATCTTATATATGCATCTGAAAAATTTAGTGACTCTCCTGGCTTTGAAATCATCTGATCACTAAGGAAAAGAAGGGTAGGAAGGAAATAAAACAGGCTGATTTTTGAAGACTTTGAGAGTAATTTTGTTCTAAAGACACCTTTTTTCTCAAATTATTCTTGTTTGCTCTGGTCATTTGCCATAATATCTATACTAAATTTACACTTCATACACTGCTGTCTCTACCACGTTCTTTATACTGATTTCTCATCGCAGTGCTCTCTGTTAAAGCATTCAAAGATTTAGTAACTGCAATAAAGAAAACCAAAATATATAGGGCAACTCAGTCCATTATCATCTCCTGTTGATCAGGGAACAAATAAGTAAACACATGACATGTTTTGCAAAAAACACTATTTTGCAATTAGACAATATAAGAAGGGCTAATACCTTAAGCAAATATCCAATTCCACATCTGATGAAAAAAATAAGCCTTTCCTCTCTCTACTATAGAAAGGTCTTAGAAGAGATTATAATTAAAGCGCTCTGCTCCATGAAATTGCTTTTATGGATTACAAAAATTGCCTCTTATCTCGCAGAAGAAAATTGGAATTCCTTACAACAAAGTATGTCGACAGTTCAGAAACAAAAATACAGCAGTGTATGAAGCATAAATGATTTGCATTTTGTAAGAGGTACAAAAGCCCCCTCTGCCTCAATTTCCTGAAAAATATCAATACAAGCAGACATTAAATGATTCACCTTGTGGCATGACAGTCTGGGTTAGTCTGGACCCAGCAGTAGGAGCAATTGTGTTGCAGTGGATGTTATACTTCCGGCCTTCAATTGCAATTGTGTTTGCAAGACCCAAAAGGCCAAGTTTTGCAGCACTGTAGTTTGCCTGCCCAAAATTTCCATATATTCCAGCAGCTGAAGAAGTCATAATTATTCTTAGGAGAGAGAAGAGAAAAAGACAACAAACAAATGAAATAAAACAAAACAAAGGGTCAATGTTTTCCTTAAATTGTAGAATTCTATATAGAAGTTTTTTCCAGCTTGGCATAATGTTCCACATACTCCACAAAACAAAAGTATGCAAATAAAACACTGTATGTTGGTTTCACTAATAAATATTTACTTTTTTGGTGTTTTATTTATAGAAAACATCTGACAACTCCTGAAGTATTGTCAAAGTACCAGAAACTAAGAAAATTATGAACCTTTTTGAGTTATATTACAAAGCTAGAACAGAGACGTTCTGGAATGACAAGATACAGTATAGACAAATGTCTTTTCCTGTTCTAACTGCACTTTGAGTGGTGTTATTCTTGTAACTAAAAAATGGTTTCAGTCAGAAGAAAATAATTTTTTGGAAGTTACTTCACTTTAATACTCACTTGGTTACGTGTGAAGATGTATTCTTACAGAATTCAAATTTAGAGAATCCTAATGTGCATTAAACAGATGAGGCAAGAAGACAGTAAAGTCTTGCCTCCTGCTGTCCTTTGACAATATTGCTTCAGAGATGATTGAACTGCTCACAGAAAGCCTCTAAAACCACTGCAGGTCATAGATGGTTTGAGGCAACAAAACATTGTGAAACACTGTGATGTACGTCTTCTCATAAACTGGAATTCAAAGGAAAGAAGAGCCTACACCTTTACTTTTAAAACAACCTTTATCAGAATCTATTCCAATCTACCATAAACACACTGCACAGCTGGGATCAAAACCTAGTCTTTATTATTATCTGTCTTGTTGACAACAACCCAATGCTTTCAATATAGAGACATGCTACAAGTACTGGCTGAGTATAATCAAGATGATAAAAGCTACAAAATCTATACAAAGCAGGCATTTTGCACATGGTATATCTCTCTACAGAAACTCACAGGTACATATCTATACAGGACTCACTATCATTTTTATCTAAGCAAATATTGAAAAGGAACCTATGGAAGCACTCTGTAAATGGATACAAACCCTAGACTTCAAGGGTGTATTCTGCTTGCCGATCTCTTCCCTTTCTCTTACCATTCAGTTCACTGTATAAGAATTAATGTCAATTTGATCACAGAATGACAAAGAAGATCCTACAGCTTTCAACATGAGAGTATGGTTGCTACAACTAACAGAGTTATGTCAGTGTTTTGATTAAGAAAAACACCTAAAGTGAAAAAACTTCAAGGTCTGAACTCACTTCACTCTCAATTAACAATAACACATACCAGACTACAGTAAGAACACTCCTATAGCTTCTAGGACACTTGTCCAAAGAGAGGAAAAAACAAAAACAAAAAAGAGGGGGGAGGGAAATCAACAACCCAAACAGAAGTAACAGCTGCAAGCACAACTGCATGTACTTGTTAATTGAATAGAAGGCAGCAGAGAAGAGTGTCTCAGACTTGCAGTAACAGAAGTAGCAAACTTTTCTAACCAGTCCTTATGAAACGAAATGGTATAATCCTACACCTCCTGTCTAGGATATTTGTATCTACATTGAAAAAAAAAGCTTTACACATTTGGTTGGAGAGATGGAGAAGGGGTAAGACTGAAAGTCTAATGGCTTAACATTCGCACTGATTTTGTTTCATTCCAGTGATAGTGAAACAAAAGGAGGCAAGAGTCCTCCTTCACTGTCAGGGCATATATCAGTCTGTTACACTTTACTGACAAGGAGGAAAACAAAAGACAAATTTTTACCTGCCAAATTTCTGATTTTTCATATGATTCCATGCAGCTCGGGTGACCAGGAACGATCCCCTCAAATGAATTCTATGAATTATATCTAGGAACAAATTATGTCGGTTTAATGATTCCAATATTTTGCCTCCCAGCTACACCCTTTTTTTCTCCTTCATGACAAAAACTGCACCTCTTCACATTCTCAAACTGCTACAAAAAAAAAAGTGATGAGCTTTCTTTTTTGTGTTTTTTTTTTTTATATAGGTCATTTAGAAGTGCTTGCCTGAACACATACTGATCATCTCTTCCACTTCTTACATGAGGCTCTCCTGTATAGTATGCATAAGCATTCAAAAATTCCTGTACTCAAGGACAGTCCTGAACTTAAGAACTACAGAAGCTAGACCATTTTTGCAAAAGTCTGCTCAACAACCTCACTGGAGATTCCCCCAGTTCTTATGTCCCTTGGGACAGCTTCCTTTCCTCTGTTGTTAGTTCCGAACCTTTTAACTCTATTTAGTATTCACCTAGTGACTGCTGGCACTAGGAATGGATTCGGCTCACAAAAACTCTTGTGTGTGTTTCACAACGAGTTGTCTGAGTGAAATATAAAAAAAAAACAGGGAGTCATAGCTAGAGCCTCCTTTCCTCCCCTCTGGAGCTACATACACCTACCATGAATTGCAGCATAGATCTATTTCGCAAGCAGAACATGAGGCAGCTAAACGCAAGGAGATTATCATTAAAGTTTCATGGCAATATATTATTCTCTCATCTGGCACAGACAGCCTTCCCCACTTCTTCCTTGTACCAATGGGAGGGATGTGTTCATTATCCTTCAAATATAAAGTACATTCTAAAGTTTATCAACTCACCCCAGTCTTCATCACTTATCCGAACAAATGAACGGTCTCTTAGGATCCTAAAATGCATCGTTAGGAGAAGAAAATAAAACAAATTAAAACAAAGACGAATAGTTGTTTATAAGAAAGTGACAGCCCACAATCAAACCTTCAGATTTACTCACCCAGCATTGTTTATAACAATATCTGAAAGAGAAAAAACACACAACAAAATACACTAAGTGTACACTAAGTGAATGCACTGACAAAACACAAGCTTGGTTTTATTTTTGTCCCACCTCTAAAAATATGTATAGGAAAGAACACTGTACACATACATCATACTGCTATTCTACAGCTTCTTGTCCTGAATAGCAGAACCCAACCACTGGACAACAGTGAAGACAAAATACTTCAGTACTGGCAAGTCTTAGCCTTCCAAAGGAACAAAGTATGACAGTGAGGTATAGCTGAGAAGTGCAGGTGACCTAGGAACACAGTATCTGCAGAATGCAGTTTTGCGGCTTGCTCTGAATTTCAGAAAGCGTCTAATAATGTAGTTTGTGCCACCATCTTTGTTGCAGCAAGGCCAAATGATAACTGGAAGAACCACAGAGTCACAGTCACCAAAAGCAACCTGGATCATTGTAATTTTTTTGTCAAATATTTAGTGGCTCCTGTAGGCTTTGATCATGTGTACTTATAGCCACTTAACCCTGAGTTAAAAAAATCACAAACTTTACAATTAAATAGTGGCAATCACATGGAAAAGAGGCACATTACTCATTAGATAAAATACCTCAAGCTTCTTTTTTTTTCAGTTTAAGAATTTTGATCTTCATATAGGCAAATGAGCTTCCTAAACATGCTATGGCACCTCTGAATTTTCAGCAACATCATCTATCTTAATTTTATGCAGCTAGTTGTAACACTTGATGAATTCTGTGAGACAGAAATCACTAACCATTATGTAAATATGAAAATACTGAAGGGCAGGAAAACAAGAATCATATATTGAGATTTAAACTTCTGCTATAAAGTATGAAAAGCACAGATATGTTGAAAGCCACTGATTTAGGTTTCTCTAAGGGCATCAAAGGTTGGCAAGTTCTGCTGTTGTGACACTGTTGCCAGTTACACTATTTATAATGGCTCTGCACTTGCAAACAAGTACAAAGAATTAAGCAACTGTACCTATCCTGCCAAAAGCCTCAAGTGCTGTCTTCACAAGCTTTTCACCATCTTCCACTGAATCTGTAGGAAAAAAAAAAAGTATTAATTTTCAAGCAAAATTAACTGGATACACTGCACATCCAGAATATTAACAAATAATTCCATGAAGATAAGAAAAATAAATTGTATACAACCCCAATACACTGTAAATTCAAATCCAGACACTATTTGTATATGCACTACAGTAAATCCAAATGGCACAATGATTGCCACTGAAAAAAAAAAAAGAGGCAAAACAAGTAGGAATCCATTCCCATTTGGCCTCTCAACTGCAGATGGACAGTTTCTTAGTATTTCACTGTCAAGAAATCATATGAAAGAAACAGTCATTACTAGATTAATATTAACTAAAAAAAAACAAACAATTTATGCGCGTGCTTTTAGCACCTGTGTGTCTTCCTACTCCACAGTACATTACACTTATTTAATTTATATGGTATTGGTAAGCTGGCAGCAGGCCTTTGTTAAGCACTGTCACCTTTTCATTCAACAGGTCCACTACTCCTTATAGGTAAAGCATTATACTGACCTGCAAAAATAACATACCATAACTGGGTACAGCTTTCCCTCCTTTTGCTCTGATTTCATTGACAACTTTGTCAGCAGCTGAGGAGCTCTTGCCACATCCCTTGAAATCACTTCCAAGATCATTCACTGTGCATCACAAAGAAATTGATTTTTCATTGTTAACAGTGAGACTTCAGGCCTCTCCTTGTCCCATTATCACACTGTTAGTTATAAGGAATATTAACAAAATCTGCTGTATTTGGATCCCAGCAAGGATCTCAGATGATCAGAGAACAGTAGGTCACATTAGGCTTTATTAGCTTCAGAAGTAGAATATATCTTTATATATATTTTTATATATATGTATGTATATACACACATATGCCATGGGAAATATAATTCTATTTCTTACGTCCACCGTGTATTCAGCTTGCTTGCTCTGCCCAGCCTACCTCTCTAAATGCATTATTGTAGTTCAGAGATTAAGATCAAGATAGCATACCAATCATAGGCAATTAATTCTGGTCTCCTGCCAAACTGCTATATCTGCTGCATGAATTGTAAACAAGATGAAGAAGACTTCGTTTCTGTTTAACAGAGTAGCTGAAACATTGCTAGTAAACTTCACTATAGAATAAATGAAGCCTTCTGACAAAAGACAGAAGAGCCTTCTCTGGCATTTCAGATACAGCTCCTGTGAAATAAGAGGGCCACCTGCAACAGACAACTGCTTTGTTTCCAGGCTGCTTTCTGTACTGAGCCATGCATCATTAACAATAGTTGTCCTATATTATCACCACAGTGTGCTACACTGCTCACTTGCGTGGTCCACAGGTTCAGAGGAACAAAAGTACTCTCTCAAAAAAAAAAAGAAAAAAGCCCACAAAAATTATCTATCATATTTGGACAAAGAATTAAAAATTAGTAATAGTAGGAAGTATGTTTACATGGCTGCAAAATGAAATGGTAAGAAAATCAGAACTGACTGTGGATATACATTCAACACTGATAGTTTGCTAAGCAGTCTTGTGCTCTGGTGAACTCTGCCTCTGTGTCTTCTAATACTTTTAAGTCCTCCAGAAGCCAGTCAGAGAAATTCACAAAATATGCATGATATTCTTACTGGTCCTGTAACTGTAAGTCTGTTGTATCACCACAAAAGGAATTAATCCTATATTTGGCCTCTTCTTTTTTAATCTCCATGTAAAGAGGAACACAGCTTGCAGAACACATGACAAAAATGCTCTTTATTACACAGATCGAGGAAGTCTTTTCTGGAATCCAGTATTCAACGACTTAAAAGAAACATACAAATACTGCAGAAAATCCACATGAGTAAATGAGAATGTCAAAGCCCAGAAGTGAGCCAAGAATGGCAAAGAAATAAGACCAAATTGAGAACTGCCTAGCATGGAGCAGGAAGAATTAAGGCAGAACATGATGATATGCTCAAGAACACTAACGGACTGATGCAAACTAGAAAGCAGATAAAATCTCCAAGCTAAATAGATCAGTGTCTAACAGGCTGAACATGCANAGACTTCAGGCCTCTCCTTGTCCCATTATCACACTGTTAGTTATAAGGAATATTAACAAAATCTGCTGTATTTGGATCCCAGCAAGGATCTCAGATGATCAGAGAACAGTAGGTCACATTAGGCTTTATTAGCTTCAGAAGTAGAATATATCTTTATATATATTTTTATATATATGTATGTATATACACACATATGCCATGGGAAATATAATTCTATTTCTTACGTCCACCGTGTATTCAGCTTGCTTGCTCTGCCCAGCCTACCTCTCTAAATGCATTATTGTAGTTCAGAGATTAAGATCAAGATAGCATACCAATCATAGGCAATTAATTCTGGTCTCCTGCCAAACTGCTATATCTGCTGCATGAATTGTAAACAAGATGAAGAAGACTTCGTTTCTGTTTAACAGAGTAGCTGAAACATTGCTAGTAAACTTCACTATAGAATAAATGAAGCCTTCTGACAAAAGACAGAAGAGCCTTCTCTGGCATTTCAGATACAGCTCCTGTGAAATAAGAGGGCCACCTGCAACAGACAACTGCTTTGTTTCCAGGCTGCTTTCTGTACTGAGCCATGCATCATTAACAATAGTTGTCCTATATTATCACCACAGTGTGCTACACTGCTCACTTGCGTGGTCCACAGGTTCAGAGGAACAAAAGTACTCTCTCAAAAAAAAAAAGAAAAAAGCCCACAAAAATTATCTATCATATTTGGACAAAGAATTAAAAATTAGTAATAGTAGGAAGTATGTTTACATGGCTGCAAAATGAAATGGTAAGAAAATCAGAACTGACTGTGGATATACATTCAACACTGATAGTTTGCTAAGCAGTCTTGTGCTCTGGTGAACTCTGCCTCTGTGTCTTCTAATACTTTTAAGTCCTCCAGAAGCCAGTCAGAGAAATTCACAAAATATGCATGATATTCTTACTGGTCCTGTAACTGTAAGTCTGTTGTATCACCACAAAAGGAATTAATCCTATATTTGGCCTCTTCTTTTTTAATCTCCATGTAAAGAGGAACACAGCTTGCAGAACACATGACAAAAATGCTCTTTATTACACAGATCGAGGAAGTCTTTTCTGGAATCCAGTATTCAACGACTTAAAAGAAACATACAAATACTGCAGAAAATCCACATGAGTAAATGAGAATGTCAAAGCCCAGAAGTGAGCCAAGAATGGCAAAGAAATAAGACCAAATTGAGAACTGCCTAGCATGGAGCAGGAAGAATTAAGGCAGAACATGATGATATGCTCAAGAACACTAACGGACTGATGCAAACTAGAAAGCAGATAAAATCTCCAAGCTAAATAGATCAGTGTCTAACAGGCTGAACATGCAGCTAGCAAAATTATGAGGAGGCATTAGGGAAAATTTCCAAGTGTAGTGAAGTGTTACAATAGGCAATATGGTCAGACTGCTCTCTGTCTGCAACATCAAAGGTCTTTAACATGATAAAACAGAAAAACAAGTCAGGGACAGCATGAGAATTTCTCATCTGTTCTGGGAAAGAAGAGGGGACAACTTTGTGGTAAACATACAAAAGGATAGTCTTGTTAGGGCACTACAATTCTCCACCAAAGACTTGCTTATATTTTACTACCCTTCACTTCAATAGTAATTTGCTTACAAAAGTTTAATTAAATATTTGGAAAAAAAACTTTCAGAGGCAGCAAAGCACTTCAGGACGAGTGCAAACACTAACTGAGTTAAGGAAAAAGAACGTGCACAAGAATGGAGTTATTCTAGGTTTTGAAAAACTATAAAATCATTCCACAAGTGTGATAAAGTTATCAAAACCAAAATAAAACAATGAATTAATTATTTTACAATCAAGCTTTACATCACGTAATTTGCCTGGAAACATCTAACAGAAACAAGCCAGAGACTGAAGCAGAAGTGACAGAGCATGGTTATGGTCTGAACCATAAAGAAGAATTAATGCTATGAGTACATTATCAGAAAGTAGAAGCAAGTCTGTAGAGTGAAGCAGTTTGTGCTGAGGATCTGACATCTACAGTTTAAAAAACAACAGTTCATTTCTTCCTGTCATCTTGTGCCACAAACCAAACAAGGTATACAGTGAAACTGTACCTTTCAGTTTGGTTTTCAAAGGAACTCCATTCATGCACTTCAATGTCATTCCACAATGCAAAGAAAAGCATAAAATTACACAAGTCAGGAGAAATATAAAATAAACTAATATAACCTAAAACAGCAACACAGAAGAACGGCCAGGGAAACTGAAGAAACAGTAGGGTCTGGACATAAACTCCAGCTGTAGAGAGTCAGTATAACTAAATATTTGGGCTGCTTTAGTGATTTCTTGTTTGTTGAATGAGAACTTGAAATGAAGTATTCATATTCCTACTGAATAAGTATCAAAAGTGCAACTACCAGGAAAAAAACCCCACGACCTAGATGTATTTTTAAGTTGTCTTCACATAAGACTTCTCATATTTAATCCACAAAGTAAACCCAAACAATTTTTATGACATTCGTAAGCTGCAATTGGGATTTTCATTAGAACAACACTAAGTATTAGTAAGTTCACACCCATAGCCTGTTTATGCATTTAATCTGGAAGTCACTAACAACACCTGCACAAATTAATTTGTAGGCAGTAAAATGGCAAAGCCAACTGCCAGGGCATGCCCAAGAACACAACTTAACCTTCAGAATTAGCTAGTGGTACAGCATTTTGCACAAGTAATATTCCTTAAAGAAGGTTCAACCACATGACTACAAAACTACCAGAAACACTTTACTGAGGGATATTTGGAATTGTCATTGACATCAAATGGCTCTTCTCTGCAATATATGGCAGAAAGAAACCATGTAGTGCATTTTCAGTATTTTTCTGGAGGCTACTGATACTGCATTACATTGCAGTACTTTTTTCCCCGGGAGAAGGTACGAGGCAGTAACATATTCTCATTTTCAAAGAGTCGTATTAGAAGTTTCTGAACAGTATCCACACAAGACAACACCCTTTCTGGCCACAACTCACAGTAAAGATTGGTATATGTGGAACAAAGTCAAGTCCAGGAAATTATCTGATTCAAATTGGTTTTCCAGGAAAGATACGCCCTTGGACAAATTTAGGGAACTTATTTCACAAGAAAATAAAGCTTAGAAGCAAAATCTAAATAGCAAAAGATAAGAGAGAAACCCATTAAATAACAAAGGTTACTGTCTAAAAGGGCATTAATTGTAAAATGTGAGCTATGTGAAAGGCAAAGGTTATTGTCTAGATCAAGTTAGTTAACATAAACTTACCAACTACTGAAGCTCCTCTTTCAGCAAAAGCCAGAGCATATACTCTGCCCAAACCTAGTTTAAAAAAAAAAAAAAAAAAGGGAGTTAATTTTGTCTCCTGGATCACAGTTAAGAGAAAATGCTGCACAAAAACTAATTGCATTAATAAAAATGCACCAGATCTGTAGAAACACCAAAAGTTCAAAGTAACAATATTTTCCCCACAAGTTACAAGTTTTGAACTTACTTGAAACTTTTAAGTAAACAAACAGATAAATTGTAGACAAAACCTCTAGTCCAGAGAAGAAAAAACAAACAAACCATGCTTACTCTTTGGTATTGCACTCAACAGAACCATCACTGAAAGCTGTTTGATGCTGAATTTGTGCTTGTGACAGAAAAATACATTTGTAAGGCACAAGGTTTAATGTTTTGATGGAAACCTGAAGGAGGGAATGTTTCAGGTTAATTAATTACAATCTAAGTAAGTCTTTAATATTTGAAGAAAAAAAATGCAAAATTCAGCTATAACTGAGGATACTGAAAAAAAACCCTCTGCATACTTGGATGCAAAAGAATAATACCACAGTTAACGAGATCCATCCATATTTTATCTATCACAACAGATGACTGTCAGTTTTGCCTCACATACAAAAAGCAAAACTCTGGCACCTTTACCCTAGTTCAAACTCTAGGTGTGTTATACATTAGTTATTTGTTGCGACAAATGATTTACAGAGACATTATCCACTGTGTCAGTCAAAAGTTATTAAAAACAATGATGATTGCTTTTTTATTCCAAAAGAAACTAAAATGTGAAAGATGAACAGTCAAAAGTTTCTCAGTGCAACAGTATCTCTGTCCCTCACCAAAACATCCCAAGACAGCTCTCAAATGAAAAAATGCAGGGGAAAAGAAATGGGGGTGGAGAGGGTGTTTTGTATAGATAAGTTTTAAAACACACCAACAAATTGGTGAGCCTCAGTAATCACATGTAAAATGCACGTATGTCCATGGCCTGATGCAATCCAAATCCAAAATCCACACAACTCAGATGTGCACAAACCCCAGACCACGTTATGTATGCTAGTATTCTCAAATAGCAAGCAAGGTCTGAATTTTAAGTTCAAAATTGATCCGAAAGAAAAATAAATAAATTAGAAACTAGCTTAAACTGCATGGACAGTGAAAATGTGACAAGACAGGCAGGAACCATACTTTACAAGAGACTGTCCCAAAGTGAAATGCCACTGCATTTTTAGATGCCTGTGGATGTGAAAACAGGTCTCACTTTAAAACAAATTAATGACTTCAGTGTTTTAGAACTTCAATCTGATCACCAGCATCCAATTAAAGAAAATCAATTATGAGAATGCTATTAGAAGTAAACTGTAAGTACAGTGCAGTAAGCTAAATAAAAGCAAAACAAGAATATGAAGTTAACAGGCCTTCCCTGTACCTTGGCTTAAATGTAATCAACCTCTTATTAAAACTACTGTGAAACAAAACTTTCAAGGGCAGTTTTTTCCGTTAACAAACCATTTTCAAACAGTCTTATACTAGAAGTACAAGGGTCACTTTACCCACAGTTATGACAAGCACATTTTGCTCTAAGCAATGTGCTTTAGAAGGTTTGTTATTGCCAAAGTATCTTCTGTTTTGATACCACCTAAGGTCTTAAGCCAGTTTTCAGTGAGATTTATTATACAGGGAAGAGCATGCAAATATAGGTCTGGTAAAAGCTGAGAAGCACCATGCAAAGATCTATACTCAGTTGCTTTCAGGTTTGTCACCTTCAGGTGATGTGAGAGTGGACTGTTCAGTCCTTTCCACAAAATCTCACATTCTTGGTCCTTCTCAACAAGACATCACATCCAGGCTTTCAAAATTACTCATATGGATGTGAAGCTCCACAGAAAAA
>WBNM01021113.1:26812-61751 GCA_013399055.1 Ramphastos sulfuratus
AAAAAAAAAAAAAAAAAAAAAACGTAAAGAAAAAGAGTAAAAGTTCACTGTAGGGATGCAAAACCTTCTCTGAGGATAGTAGAACAAGATCCTTCATTAGCTCGTCACATCTACAAAGTCTGTCTCACTCTTGTCCACTAACAGCTCTTGTCTTTGCTGGAACTACCAGAGCAGGCAAAAGTCAAAGCACGCATTCAGCAGGAAAAAAAACACACCCAAACTTCACCCAACCCCTAAACCACAACAGCAAATGCAAGAACAATTCCTGGCAAAACCAAGGATTCCACTGCAAAACCGCCTCCCCGGAGAGGCCAAGCGCGCAGCCCACCAACAGCACAGGCCACCCCTGCTGTGGAAGGAGGCCTTCCCCCACCTCTCTGCTGCCGCCTTCCCTGCGCCTCCGGGCTGCTTCCCAGGAGGTCAGGGAAGGCAGCCGCACGTCAGAGACTGCTTTCTGCGGCAGCGCTGGCACATGTCAAATCCCTGATGGAACAACACCATGCCAGACACTGTAGGTTGCAAGTTCTGATTACTACGTCCAAGGCAGTTAGGACACCAAAACAGTACTTGGAGCAAGGCATCTGTTACTGACTGGTCTGAAGCAGCGTTACTCCGCCCTTGCATTTAAAGAACAGAAAGGACGCATTCTGAGGCAGTACTAACGTGCTACTTTTCCGCAGTAACGGGACTCAGATCAAACTGCAGTAGCTCCAAAGAGCTGCAAGAAACACGGAGGTAACCCCTGTACAGCCTTGGCACAGAGGCAGCACCAATGACGGGCCAGTACCGGCACCTGACAGGGCCGCCGCTGGGCCAGGCCTTCCCGCGCCGGCACGCCGTGCCTCCTTCCCACCACCGCATCTCTCTTCTCGGAGGGGAAAAAAAAAGCTTTTAACGAGTGAGCCCTTCACAGATGTTCATGGCTGTCACCCGCGAGGACACGAAGACACCTGTCAGGGCAGCGACGGCTGGAAGGGGTCGGCTTCGCTCGACCTTCCGCGGGAAGCTTCGCCACGGACCCAGACGCCTCCCGCGGGGATGAAGCCCCTGTCACACCGCACTCTAGGCCGGGAGGGCACTGCTCACCTCCTCCGGCGCCGGTCACCAGCACCACTCGCCCGTCAAATCTCAAGCCTTCCGCCATGCCTCTACGCTCCAGTACACTGCTCACCGGTTCGGCCCCCGCTGAGAGCATACAAATACGAATAGGGTAGGGCGGCGGGGGCGGAGCGAGGTGCTGAACTGCGCATGCGCTGCCGCCGTCGTTGCGAGACGTAGACCGGCTCGCGGCGGCGTCCCCCCCCGAGGGGGGGAAGGGCGGAGAGGGGTTCCGGGCAGGGGCAGGCCGCGGCTTGCGAGCTGGAGTCCCGCAAGCTGCTTGTGAAATACAGGCGTTTTGACAGGCAATCTTGTCCGTCCTGCTCCGTGGCAGGCATCTGTCTTCACAGGAGTATAAACAGGCCGCAGCTCAGTAGGATGGATTTCAGGATAAAGGCTGCCTGAATAGAGACGTCACACCTCTTTAAACTTAAGCTGTATTCACTTACTTTACATTAATTCTGTGTTGCGTGATTTTTGAAATTTATTTCGCAATGCAAGTCACTGTTTTCAGCTGTTGCTTTCCTGGTTGTGGGAGTTCATTAGATCAAACAATGTGAAATACACCACCTCCCCCCGGCCGCCCCGATTATTGCCTCTCTGTGTGTGGCAAGCTGTACCGAGTCAGTGCCCAGGTGCTGGCAGGAGGGCTGCAGGGCGCTCGGTGAGGAGAGGCCAGAGCCGCTCTGTGCCAGTCACAGCGGGTTCCAGCCAGCTCCAGCAGAGCGGCTACAGGGCGCAGACCGGCCCAGCGGTAGAGATGGTGGTACCTCTACGAAGCAATAGGAAAGGGTAAAAAAAAACGCCGTGTGCCAGAAGTCAGCGATAAATCGTGAGAAACTGTCAGAAGTAACTGCAGTTACCAAGGAAGGTGTTCCAGGTGCTGGAGCAGAGATTTCCCCTACAGCCTATGGTGGAGATGATGGTGATGCAGGTTGTTCCTCTGCAGACCATGAATGTTAATGGTAGAGTAGGTTTTCTGGTAGGACCTCTGACCCCCAGGTAACTCACACTAGAGCAGATTATTCCTGAAAGGCTACGCCAGTGGAGATCACAGAATCATGGAGTGGTTTGAGTTGGTACCAACCTCCACAGTCATCTAATCCAACCACCCTGCAGTGAGCAAGGACATTCTCCACTAGATCAGGTTGCCCAGAGCCTTGTTGAGCCTGATCTTGAGTATCTCCAGAGATGCAGCCTCAACTACCTCCCTGGGCAACCTGTTCCAGTGTTCCATCATTCGCATAGCAAAGAACTTGTTCCTAACATCCAGTCTAAATATGCTCTTCTGTAGTTTGAAGCCATCGCCCCTTGGCCTATCACTGCAGGCCTTTGTAAACAGTCCCTCTTTACCCTTCTTGTAGGCCCCCTTCAGGTACTGGAGTGCTGCTATTAGGTCTCCCCAGAGCCTTCTCTTCCCCAGCCTGAATAACCCCAGCCCCTTCAGTCTGTCCTGGTAGGAAAGGTGTTCCAGACTCCCGATCATTATCATGGCTGTCTGATGGACCTGTTTCATCAGGTCCACGTCCTTCCTGTGTTGAGGGATCCACAGCTGGATGCAGTACTCCAGGTGAGATCTGAGTAGTGGTGAGCAGAGTGGTGCTCTCTCGATCTGCTGCCCATGTGTCTTTTGATGCAGCCTAGGATGTGCTTTGCCTTCTGGGCAGCAAGCACACACTGTTGCCTTATGTCCAGCTTCTCAACCAGCAACCCAAAGTCCTTTTCTGCAGAGCTGCTCCCAATTTTATCATCCTCCAGCCTGTTTTGATATCTAAGATTGCCCTGACCTGTGTGCAGGACCCTACACTTTGTGTTATTGAACTTCATGAGGTTCTCCTCAGCCCACCTTTCCAGCCTGTCCAGGTCCTTCTTGAAGAATATGGGAACAACCTCGCAGCAAAGCAGAGGAACAACCTGAGGAGGAAAGAGTAGCAGAGATGATAGTATTTTATGAGAAGGTTATGTAAGTGAAACTGTTTGAATAAACACTTAGGTTACAGTGACACTGTTTGAGGCTTTGTGGTGTAAAGCTGGTCATTCTGTACAAACAATGCATGCCCTAATAGGGACTGTGGACTTGAAGAGGAGCCAAAAGATTGATGGTGGCTGGCTTGTGCTGGAAATTCCCATCAAAGTAAAAAAAGGCTGTAAGACACCAACGACATCAAGACCTAAAGAAAGAACTTGTCAATGCAAGAAACTTTTATCAGCAAACTATGAGGATTTTAAACTTTTCCAACTTACGTTCCTAATAAGTGAACTTTACTTATTATATATCAATATGTGAAGGAAAAAAAATGTCCGTAATGGTCACAAAGGAGACAGAGGAGTCCTCTAAAACCTTATTTGAATAAAAGGAGAGTCCAAGGAGCAGATTCCTGTGGGGTCTCTCAAATTGCTGGAGCATGCAATTTGAGCATGCTAAATCCACAAGTGACCCTCTTCCATTCCCCATTGGATGAGCTACCTGGAATGTACAGGCTTCCTGGTCTGCCTACTACATGTTCCACCCTTACATATACACCTCTCTGCATCATACATCCCATGTTCATTAAAATTAAGCTTTACACTTCCCTGGGAGAAGTTAATATTCAGTAGCCTATTAAGATTGTGCATTATCCTGAAATTGCAAAAGTTCAGCCTGTGTCTAGCTTCTCCTGGTTTCTGTTGTCTTTGAAGGACACCTTGGTAACTTAGGGCAAGACCCTTGGGAAGGTAAGTGTTGAGGATGCAGAGACTCTCATCTTGCAGGTAACAAAAAATAAGGTCAATTTGCTGATATTCCTAGCCTGGTCCTGTCTTTGTTGTCTCAAGTTTCATCTGCCAGCATCTTCATTTGTAAAGAGACATTCTATCTCAGTCCCATCAATTATCATACCAGAACACACACCCCCTTGGGCTGAAAAGCCCCTCACCTACAAGACCACCCCTCCCAGAGAATGTGCTTCCAATTTTGTAGGTGCCGCAAACCAATCAAGAACCATAATAACAATAGATACGCATGGGCAGGAGGAGTATGCTAATGAAGCTTGCATAAATGTGTGAACCTTTGTAACTAGGTAGAGCTATGCCTGTGGAATACCTCCTAGCTCCTGGCTTTGCACAGTTCTGATAGGTGAAACGCCTCCTCTCTCTGCGTGTATTTGCAGTTGCACATTGGGTAAACAAGCCTGCTTTGGGGATGACAGAACCAGCCAGCAGGTTAAGTAGGACATAGGTGCCTATTCATTATAAAAATTGCAGGCAGGGCATGCTGTGAGATAGTATCATTCAGAATGCAATCACAGGCTTGCAGCTCTGCAGCTCAGCAGTGCATTTAGCTAGGATTTTCCAGTGTTGCCCACCAAACTTTATCTGCACCACAGAACAGAATTTTCTTACTTGCTTATGCTCCTGGCTGACTGAGAGCACCATAAGCCTGAATCTCTGGGAGCTGTAAAAGCTCCCTGTTGCTTTTCATTGTCTACCTTAAATCTAGGAGTTGCTCAGGGAACAGAGCATGGTGTAGTAAGTGCCCAAAATTCAGAGCAGCTGACTAGCTTATTTTGTTGGGCAAATCATCAACATACTCCCTCTGCACATACAAATCTTAATTCACTATTAACCTTTCTTGTACAGTTTTATAAAGTTTGGATTATTTCTGGAGGTAGTAGAAAGATTTTTTTTTTTCTTGCAGGTTATGTGCTTTGTCTATTAGTACCTTACTGTCTATACTAAAGAGAGGTGATAGTTACCCAAGGAATAGCTATTTGAAGACTTCCAAACTACAAGCCATTAACATTTCTGGCCTCGAGTAGACTGTACCACTGACTCCTTTAGAAGTATGAGAGATCGAGATGCATTGCCTTGCCTGAGGTTTTCTTAGGTGCAGTTCAGTTTGAACGGAGAAATTGCATTGCATTAAGTACTGCAGGTGCAATTCACAGTTTGGGCACTGGAGAGAGCACTGTACTGCAGTAAAACGGACTGATCTCTGCCTTCACAGATCGCGCACCGCAAGTGATGAAATTCTCATTACGTTGGACCTAACCAATGCATACGCCCAGATGGAGTCAAAGGAACACTGCTTTTAACACACACTGGTTTTACTTTGCCAGGAGAATCACTGTCGTGGTGGCATTCTTCTGCCCGTATGGGCACATTATGGTATGCACCGGGAACTGTAAAAGGTTGTTCTGAAGGCAAGTAAGGGAAGACAGGAGAGATAAACAGTCTACAAAAATGTTGTTGAAGGTGCACAGAAACCCCTTGCACTGGATGTGTGGCATTTTGGCACTGCGCACGAAATACACCCACTGCTAATTTGCAACACCTCTGAAGTTTGCCTGTTTATGCTCTTGAATGCAGCTCAACACAAGAGAAAATTGCCCAGCAGTGAGAAGCCCAATGCAGCTGGGTGAGTGTTGCAGAGAGGGCATCAGTGGTCTTGACTTGTCTGCACTACGCTCAACAGCAGGAGGAAGCTACTTCCCGGGAGAGCAGAGCTGTGAGTCAGTTTGCGATTGCTCTTCCCGAGGAAGTAAAAGATTGAGCTCATAACCGTTTTTAAGGTTTGGTTCAGCCTCAGCACTTAGTATCTTGGTTATTGCTGAGACCTGTGTGATTTGGCTCCCACTTAGGACGGAGAGGGAAGGCTCCAGGACAAGAGCGCTGCTGGCTGACTGCTGACAGCCGCCTGGGTTTCGGTGACACACCGTGCACATTTAAAGGTACAGCGCACACAAGAGAGCCATGTTCTGGGTACTATGCCAGGGTACTACTTGCTATGCCTTACGTACCCTTATTTGGTCCCACGCCTTTATTAGGGGAATTAGGAGCTTGGTTTGTACTGTCCAGTAAGTTTAAGATGTACCCAGTTAGGGTAAAGTAACAGCACAAATTCCCAGTTTAGTCAGCTCTGTGTATGGTCCTGGAAATGCTGGGTTCAGAGTGGAAATATTTGCAGGAACAAATGTGGTCATGTAAGGACACCACCAATTTTATTTGTGCAATCCTGTATATAATCATATCTCTGTAAAGCAGCATAGTTCTTCGTGCATGGCTATAAGCTAATCCTAGGAGAACTTGGTTCATTTTCAGTATTGGTTATGTTCTGTTACATGGTCTTGAAAAGGCCATTTCAGCTCTAGTCTTTCATAGTCCATGGTCTTCTGTGTCCTGGGTGTTCTATTCAAGGAAAAGACTCTACTCTTGAATTGCTTGGAAGCTAGCAGTTACATGCCCAAAGATCAGACCCCGAGATATTTATATTTCTGTAGCATTATTTTTTCTTCAGGTAGCTAACAAACAGGCTTTTTAAACAAGCCAGGCTCTTTTACAGCTTCCTCATTCTGCTGCCGGGATTAGAATCAGCAGAGAGCTCACACTTCAGGACTTTTTTTTTTTTTTCTTTTTTCTTTCTGGGAAACTGAACACGAGGGGCACCAGAGGGAAGCAGTGGACCTTCTTTCTCTCTCTCTCTTTTTTTTTTTTTTTAATTNTTTTTTTTTTTTTTTTTTTTTTTTTTTGTAATTTAACTGTATTAAGAAGATCCAAAATACAAAGCAGTCAGAATAGAAAGCAGTTTGATGGCATCCTTTAACAGTTTGTACATAATTTGTTCCAGAAGTCATTCAGCTATAATAAAATACTTGTATCAGTCTGAGAAAAAGTATGAAGGCAAAATACTACTACTATTAACGGAAACAGGGTGACATTAGGTGGAAACTTGAACAGAGTAGTCAAGCCACAAACCAATAGCAGGTATCAAACCAAATATCAAACAGTTTTGTATGAGTGAACCACAGTAGATTAATAGCAGGAGAGTCACATTATAAGCTTGACCAGACAGAGTTTAACATGGTTGAAACTGGTAATGTAGTGAGTCAAAAAGGAAGACAAAATCTACTTTGTCACTTAGTGAGCAGTGTGAATTAACATATTTAACTGTTTTACTGACAGGCTTTTTATGGAGGGAAAAATCTGCCAAACACCCCGAGAAGTACCCTGTAATACTGAGTATGATTATGTGTTTTCTGTTAACGCTTCAATGCCTAGAGCAGGTAAGGTCTTTTACAAATAGTGACTTTTCTTGTTGTGCATTTAAACAAATCTTGTGTGTATTCTAAAGTTCTTCCAACTAGCAGGTCAGATAACTGGGGGGGAGGTTGGCTTTGTCTCTTTTATAAACTTAGCATTGCATGTTGTGGATACTGTAGAAGTCTTAACCCAATTGAAAATGTTTTCTACTTTTTGATGCTGTGAACAGTGAGAACCTTTGAACCTTGAAAAAAAATTAAGTGACCAATTTGCACTTTTTTGGCTTGTATTGTTATTGGTAGTAGATCTGTTTGGATCGTAAGGCTCATCTTTAAGTACCTTATTTGCTTTCTGAATGGTTTTCTTGATGGAGATTTGTAGAGGCCTATTCATTTGGAACGAGATTTTTCTACTTACACCAGTAAAGGGGGCAACCAGATATTTCTTGACATGACCAACAACTAGATGTTGAATCCATGTTAAAAACTATGGCATCCTTCACTGAAGACTACAAAAGCAGCATGGCCTAGAACAGATGGTACCTTGCTACAGCCTTAGTCATGTAGAAATCCCTGGGGGTTTGAAGACAGGCATTTTCTGCTGTGACCAGAGGCCTTGCTTGCAGCCAGATCATCATTCCTTTTTTTGCTTTCTTTCTGCAGCCATCTTCTGGCTGCCAAGACATCACAAAAAGGTCTCAGCCCTCAGTTACACATCTCAAGCTAACTTCATGCCCGGCTCAATCTACTAATTCCTAGTAATGTTGGTTACAGACAGCTACTTATTTTGATTAGTTATATAAACTTATGTGATAGAAATCTCTGCTGAAGAATTCTTCATAGTTATAGCATTCTGTTGATTCCTTCCATCTGTAGAAACAGCAAAAAGTATTATTTTCATTCTAAGCTGCATTCTCTTGTGTTCTTTTCTTTTCCTGTTGGCCTACAGCAGTTAGAAAGTGGGAGGGGGTTTCTTGCCATTGAATCCATTGCCTGTCACCTTCAGAAACTTGAGAAGCAGTTCTCCTCTTGTGATGCTGAGGAGCAGCCTACTGTGTAGTTATGAGTGAATATACTCTTAGGAACCAGCTGCAAATGTAAATGCAAATATTTTTATAGCTCTTGTCAACAACCTTCATCACAGGAGGTCTCATGGCCCTGTTTTGGCAAGAAACATTAATTTTGGCATTTGTTGCGCATACCACTCAATTAAGTGGAAAATCCATGCTGGGGGCACAAGCAGAGTGCTATGGAAACTCTCCATTTGATTCTATCAGAGACTTAAGGTTTAAAGGAAGCTGAAGCCCTGGGTCAGTCAGGGCTTGGTGGACTGCTGAGCTGGTATGTAGTAACAAATTAGTAGAACAAACTCGCTAAGCAGAAACTAGTTGCTTGTGCACATCTACAGCTTTGGAAAAACCATCCTGTGGAGAGACTTTAGGGAGGTGCCAGCAAAAGGCACCTAAATCATTCTTTATGAAAAATCCATTAACTTGGTCTCCTCAAAGACAAAAAACCTCAGGAGAATAAAACCCACACTGATGAAAATAAGAGCTTAAGAGACTAGAAAATAACCATGTGTTGCATTCAGTGGAAATCAGATTCTACAGATAAGCTGAATTTTTAATGCATAGATATGAGTTGGAATGTCTCCTGAGAAAACTGATTCACTGGAGTTGCTTCCTGAGTTAACAGTGATATTGAACTCTGAAACAGTCAAAAATTCCAAGAGGTTCTGCTCATAGAATAAATCCAGGCAGTTCCTGTAATAAACAGAAAACATGCACAAAGCTAAGCTGCTTTTACACTGCTTCCTAAAATGACATCTACTTTCAAGCTTCCACCAAGGACATTTAAGAGTTCTTACTTTGAATGTTACAGAAGCTTTCTCTGTGCACAACAGCACACAAATACCCACTTCCCCCAGACAAAGAGCAGACTTCCAGTTGTCTATCAGAAATATCCAGTCCGACAGCTCACATCCCAACCAGCGCAAACATCTGAATGAAAGCCAAACGCCACAGGTTCAGATTGATTATTCTGTGGTGAGAATTCCTCCCTAACCTGCAGTAAAGAGCAATTTTAGTCAAGAATACATCAAGTATGGAATATCCCACTGAGAAGCAAGATGGATAGATGGAGAACAGCCAGTCAGCTAATTAACAACATAAACCCCAGAGTTTCCTGTAGGAGCTTGTATTCCTCACTAGCACTTGCTTTGCTAATGATGAAGGAGGTGGAAAGTCTGAATTCTCTAGCTGGGATTCTCCCAACTCCAAAGAGTAGCAAAGATTTATTTTTGATACTGCTTTGTAAAGGGCTACTGTTTTGTAGCATGAGGTTCTCAGTTCAAGCTTTGGGGTAAACTGCAGACTGCTGTCAGAGCATACTGGAACTACATGTAAGCTTAAACACACTGATTTACTTAGCCAAAGTCAAATGTCTGTGCTTATGGTGGGGGCAGTAGACCTTACCACAGTGAAAATGGCAAAACAAACTTAATGAGAACTTTGTCTGATCACAGCCCTTTCTTCCAGAAAAGTGCTGAGGTTTCCTTTCCACTTTTCCCTAATAGTTTTCTGTATGATGGCATAGCAAATGTACCTTTGGGAGTGCCCATACCATTGAAATTTGCAGCCTGTAACTGAGAGGGCTTTTCAGTTGGGCAAAGAGACTCACTTTAGTTCCAAGAATGAGATCACTTTTCTGTTGCTGAATTATCAAGATCCTTCAGATAGAGAACCAGCTCTCCTGAAATTAACAGCAGATCCCATCATCATGTCCTGGGACCAGTGTACTTATCCTCCCCAGCTCGAAGCATTGTCTCAGTCTGTTTTATCTCTGCAATCTTTTAGCAGGCCTACAAGATGACGGCATTGTAAGTCTTGACTTCCCACAAAATAAAACTGAACCCCAAAGAGCAAAGCAAAAACCCACAGTATCTCAAGTCCAGTCAGTGAAGTAAAGTGAAAGCATCAGCTTTTGCAATGGGGAAAGGCTGTCCTTCGAAGCCACAGGAACCCTTAATTAACAGTAAGTCTATCAGCAACCAGAGGGCTTGCTTTTCAGGACTTAAGCCAAACCCAGTTACTGAAATAGCTTATGAAATGAAACTAAATTCTGCTCAAGGAAGCCAAATAATTTTTCAAAGCTGTTCTATAATGTAGTAGAATGTGTGCACTTCCATTCACATGCAAGAAAAGAAGGGTTGCTGGTGTACATGAGTTGATTTACTCCATCTACACCATCACACTTGCTGTATTTAAAAAAAAAAAATCACACAACTTAAGTGGAGTAATATTTTTCATCCAGTATTAGCTGTGGCTTAGCCTGAACAAACAAGAAATGAATTCTGAAAAAATTTTCCACAAATGTGTTGCAAATGAAGAGCTTTAGGTTGCCATGCTTAAAGACCAGTGGGGTCAATACTCTAAAAGCATTCCACCAAGACCTGGAGGAGTGGATGAAAATCAAACTATTTTCCTCTTTTTACACTCTGCTTTTACCAAAACCTTCAGAATTACATCCAACCAGGAGGTTTTTTAAGAGAGTACAAAACACCTACTGACTGAAGGGGGGGGAAATATCCAAGAAGAAAGATATGATGCAGAAGGATGACTTTCAGTTCATAATTGTGTGTATAATTACACAGCCCAAATATATTTAATACAAACTGGAGAAGGAATTCATCTGTCATGAAGCCAATGGAGAGTACAATTTTAAAATCCAGTGTTAAGATTTGTAGAGTACACAGTGGCAGACCCTAGATGTAATGGTAGAAATAGTTTATATCTAAATCACAGCAACTGTAGGAAGCTCCACCCTCGTCCTCCACCTACCACACCAAGACTTTCCCACAAGGGAGAACCACAAATAGCAAACAGGTTTCAGTTGCTTGGGAAAGCTGGGCAAGTAATGTACCTCCTTAATTCCATTATTCTTAACCATTATATTCTGCTTCTTTGGTTGGTACTATGTAATTATGGGATACCCTAAAGCTATGAGCTGCTCACAAGAAGCAGCGGGTATTGATTCAGGAATGTCCTGGCCACAAATATCAGCTTTAAAATAGGAAATGAGAACTCTTTAACTATTAAAACTGAGTACCAAGAAAAGAGAGGTCACTTCAGAGATTTGTAGTTTAAGCATTAAGAAGCCTTGATTTGTGTTACAGTCTTGATTTGTATTACAGACTTTTGTAACACAGAACACAGCTCTAAGGAACAGCCTGCAAGGATACTGCTCCTTTATTTTCATAGAATGAAAATAAGTCACATGGTAACCTAAAATATTTAGTACTATAGACATGAATGCTGCAGTATCCAAACTTTGTCACAAATACATTAGCAATTTAGTATGGATTAGTTCTTTAGAACTTCTTTATGAGAACAAATGCAAAGGTTTGTGTTTTTGGTTTTTTTTTTTATTAATTTGAAATAGCAACTGTGTTACTTAGTATAAGCTTTCTGAGTAGTAGCCAACAGTGTGGGTTTGGGTAGAGAGATGTTTTTTTGTTTTTTGGTTTTTTTAAAAGATAAATAGGAGAATTTCCTCTCCCCAAAGGAGTTTCATTTATGTGCAAAATATAAAAATAAGATATTACAGAACCTTCCTGGACAATTATGATCTCCTTTGACAGTTGCTTTATCCAGAGCACAGATGTTTGCCACTTCACCATGAATGTTGGCTGACCTGCTCAAATCTCAATGAGAACCAGTTGTAACAAGAAAGTTTCTCTGCAAATGGTTATGCAAACAGGAATCTTCATTTCAAGTTCATGCTACAATATACCCTTCTGTAATGCATTCCAAGAGCACTGCTCTTTATAAACACCCAGAAGTGCATGTATTGAAATTACAGCTAAATGCTTACTGTATGGATAAGGGTATAGATTATAGTCAAAATGGTATTAACAACTAAATCAAGATGTAGATTATTCCTTCAGATTTCAAATTACATTGGGAAAAAAAAAAAAACCAAAACAACACACATACAAACAAAATACAACAGGAAACTGGTATGTAGCTCTGGGTTATTTCCCTTAAGTGGAATGGGTAACATGTTCTGTCTGCTGTTCTCCTTAGACACATACACAATGTAATATAATCCTGGGGTAACAATGGTAGAGAAGGAACAGACTTGTCTGAAGAGTAGTCTGCTGCTCAAAAGGGCAGGAAAAGCACATAAGGCCAAAGGAAAGCTGTGGTAGCAGGTCACCAGATGGTGAACACTCATCATAGAGAGATCATCTAAGCCTATACCATGTGCAGTTTATCTGAGTACTCCTCATAACACTGTCATCTTTGACAGTGGACTTAGGAGTAGTGTGGATTCCTCTCTGCTAGACAAAAAACCCCAACCATGTTCTGGTCCCCTGATGAGTTCAATGCAGGATTACCTTTATTGTAGCTGTAACAGCTATAATGTACTACTTAAAGTTGGGGGGGTGGGATAGGAAACAACTGAAGCCAACTGTCATAAAAATCACTTCCCTACTTCCTTGGAACAATGCAATCCTTTTAGGAAGAGATGTGGGGAAGCAATTGGCCATCTCCTCATTCCTTTATTTTACAGGAATTTGCTTTCTGGGCGAGGTTGAATCTTTTTTTAGAAGAGACATGATTCGGTATTTTCCTAATGAAAAAAAAACCCCACACTAGTTGCTGAAAGATTCCAGACTCCTCATAACTTCTGTATCTTCTAAGTGCAGATAAATCTCAAAAGACATTAAGGACCAGAATAAACCTTGTAATTTACACAACTGTTTTTGTCTATGCATACACACGAATGCATGCAAACTTAATTAAGGGGTGGCCAGAAATACTAGTGAATTCACTTCTGAGGGGGAACACACAAAATGGCCCAGATAACCTCCCTGTATCTGTTTCTCTTTGTATGGCTTAGACCATGTTTTTTGGCACACCCTGAAAAAATGTAGCCAAGGTCTGACTTCCACTTTTTCCATTATCTTTAGAAGGCTGCAGTATTAGTTTATAACTCTGACAACTTCAGCAATATAGACTTTGAAATTATATACCAATATACATTGAAAGGATGGTAAAATATGAAATGTCTAAGGTACTGAGATTTAAAAGACTACTGTGAAATGAATCCATGATGATTGCATTTTAATATATTAATAATTTCTGTTCTATTAAAACACAGCGTCACCACACTAAACAATGGCATTGTTCCTACCCCTAACTAAATGGCACTACTGTAATCCTTTTTTAAACTTGATGGGGTGAAGTTTCAGCTAGAAGGGTCAATACTTTACTACAACAAGAAAAAAAAATGCTATCAATTTATATCTGAAGTTTGGTAATTAAAGACACCATTTAAGTATGCTGCAGGAAAAATAAACTAGTTGCGAAAGTATACAGCTCGAGTGCATGTCACGTTCCCTACAAAAGCAGGCTTTTGGAAATCCAATACAGTTGTTTTATTTCATCATTACAGAAATCACTTCTTTGCAATTGAAAATGAATGCCAGACAGAACTATTGTTAAAGCATCTCAGAAAAATGTAACTAGCTTGCAAGCTAAATAACTTCTCCTAGTTGTCAAGTTTTTATGCTTATAATCAAACCTCTATGAGCAACTTCCACTTCTAAAAACTAAATGGTCAGATAAAGCAACTGAGTAAGAAGTTACTGTTTTACTGAAAATATACATAGTGTGACACAATATGGCTCATATACATCTAAGTAGGAGGTGGTTAACAATGTACAAAGACCATTTAAGCAATTTTTGTCCCAGAGAAAATCTTAATTTGAGCAGTCAGGATGTTCTAAGTCATGGCTGAAGAACATCTTTCATAGTTTACAAAAACATGAATATGTTATGCCTAGTTTCAAGTAAGGTACTGTCCTGCCCTCCTTTCAGTAACTGTTACCATTCATTATAAACTATGCTATTTTGGAGAATCAGACCATGATTTAGAAGCAGAATTTGTGAATAAAACTGTATCCATATATAGAAGTGAAGTTTCCTTTTAATTCTCACCTCAGAGAGAGCTGAGAAAGAAAACAGCTTTCCTTTTCTAGGTGGGAAAATAAATTGATGGAACAAATACATCAGAAACTATTTCCAATTTTTGGGATTTTCCTCATGAAGTTGCACTCCTGTACCTGGATTCTGATGGACAAATGTACAATGTATTTACTGTTCAAGTAAAACACAGAAAGGAATCTTTAATTATATTCCTTTAGATATCAGCCTAGTAATCTATTTCTTGGCAAGTTCTGATGTATTAACCTTGCATCAGCTACCAGCTGTTCCAGCCTACTAGTACATTAATCTTCTCTCTCTGCTGGACACCAGTGGCTTGTATAAAATAAGTTCACATTTGAAAACCACATTTCTCTGGGTATAATTAGAGCTTAGTGACCAAACACATACAAATAATAGTAATTTTTCTCTCAAAGAAATATAAGTAATGCTGAAGCCATATGCCAGCGGCCGTGATGGTTTTGTTGCCAACACAGGCCAAGTTTGCTCTTTGTAACTTAAAATGCAACAAGAAAGGCAAAAAAAAAGGCATGAAAAGTTCAAAGTGCAAATATTCTTTGGTTTACTCATTAAAACATAAAAGACACAGCAAACAGCAAAACCACTGGCAATTAAATAAACAGCAAATTCTTTATATGCTTCCTAACAAAAAGTCTTCAGGTGTTTGAAATGTATTCACTTCACGCTTTTAAGTACATTACAGTGTCTATAAAGTCACATTTTTTTTATCCCCAAGAGCAAGGCAGGAAGAAGAGAGAGATGAAAGGTAGAAGGGGAGAGAAGAGGAAAGTGTAAAAAATTTATTCAGGATTCCATTTTTCCATTAGTTAAGTAGTATATAACACAGTAAGACTAGACAGTGTTTCTAGTCTCATCATACACAAGTGGGCTTGAAATTTACTTTCAGATGATCAAACTTTCTGAATTCACATCATCGTACACACCAGCCTCATGTGATAAAATTTCCTGATTCACACCTTTTCAAAAAGAATTGTAACCTACTAATCTGTATTCTAAATATCTTAAGGAATTGCACAGGTAAGTCCTCGAGTTTTACCTTATCATAGGCAGAGAGTTAAAATTGGGTACCACAAGTGGTTTCTAGGGAATGCTTTTCCCCAGTCAGGCTGTGTTACTGTAGCTTATTCCTCAAATAATCCCCATATAATTAAAGGAAGCAAGCATCTGTGCAGGTCTATAAGGTACTATACTTGGTAGCCTTGCAGACAAAGTTTTCACCTGTTAAAGACTCTACATGACAGCATCACTGGTACTATTTAAAACTGAATGCTTCATAAGGGCAACATTAGGAAGCTGTGATCTGTGCAGAGAGCATAAAAGACTATAAATGAATCAAATATATGTATTTTACAAATAAGTCAAAGAAATTATAGAGTGTACCATCACCATGACAGTCTGTTACCAACATAACTGGACTTTTGATAGTTTAGGAATAATTCTGTAAATCTGTGAAAGATGTAGATTGTCTCACAGCATATTTTTTGGTTTGCATATCTACCTTGCAGGATTCTTACTGTACTTGGACCATTCTGTTTTATTGTCTTTATCCAGCTGTTTCCGTAGGCAAAGCACAGTAAAACACAGTCATGTGCAGTCTTTCCTCCAGATGGACTGTGAATAGCAACAGATAGCTCATAAGGAGGAAATCAATTTAATAAAGGTATTTTGGAAATATTTGTCATAATGTAAAAAACCCTTTTGGCATGCTCCCTTATTCCTTCATAAATCAACAGTGTTCCATCTAAAAACAATGCATAGGCAGTCAACTTTAATACAAGTATTTATATGTTCCCCTCATCTAGCATTTTGTTGACACCATCACAAAGTTTCTGCAAATGGAGTTTATAAGGTCCAAAGGGATTGTACAAGGCAGCCAAAAATTCACAATCAGAGAAGTGATCAAACACATTGTTGACACGTCCATGTGACTTGGCAGTTAGGTGACGCTGAATGATTTCATGAAGCAGCTCTCTACAATCGTTTAGCAGTTTGGACAAAAAATTCCTGTCAAATGTATAATCCACCTGATGGAAACTGACCACGGTCTTAGCCAGCTGATGAACTTTCTTCTTGAATTTCTCCATCAGCGCTATTTCATCCTGGTTAAATTGGTTGTTCCTGTAGAGAATTGCCAATTTAAGAACTATTTTAATGAGGTTTTTGATGATTTTCTCTGCTTCCTTTTTATTTTGTGTATATTCCTTTGTCACTCTGTAGAGCTCATCTAAGACATCACTGCTTGTATCATCAATCAGAGTAGTTGCTATGGATTTGGACACCATTTTTCCAAGGATCTTCTTCTGGGCCTGAATGGCCAGATTTTTCGAATTGAAGACATCTGTGGCCACTGGGGAGAGGAAAACAAACAAACAAACAAACAGTCAATTTTTTGTAACAGACATACTATGAACATAAGGTTGAGGACTATTTTCACGTATGTCAATTCATACTAGTCCTACTAACTGCCACAAAAATGATGCAAACATTAGGTATGTAGATGCAGAAGCCTCAATCTTTTCAATCCCCACAACTCTATTCTCTTTAGGTTTACATTATTTGAGACTGTTTTGAGAAAACTCTTTTGAGATAGAACTTGCTCAAAAACGGTTCAAAATCTCTCTCTATATGTGGACTAATGGTATTTCAAATTGAAGCAATAAACCTGACCACATGAGCCCTAAGTCCAACCTGATTCTCATGTTCATCATGAAACCTGAAACCTTAACTATCTGAATATCATGACGATTACCTGTTATTCAGCTAGAGACAGTATGCAGTGAAATTACTATTGGAAAACTTTCTCTTGCTTAGCATTTTACATGATCATATTCAACACAGATTTTCACAAGTGTATTTTATACAAAGACACAGATGTGAAAAAAATGTAAGACAAACACCAAAGTCTTTTGTCAGCAAACCCTGCTGAGGTTCTCCAGATCCAATCTGAACAAGCTAGTTTTCATAAGCAAAGCAAGTATAACTTAACACATCTATGCCCTATACTTAATGCAGAAATAGCAAAAAATAAACATTCTAGGGATTGCCAGAACATTTGGTGCTACCAAGAAATCCTTTTGTGACAAGTAAAACAGATCATAGAACAGTTTTCCACCTCCAAAACAAAGCTTACTTGCACCAATGTACCCAGTGATTGCACCCATTCTTCAAATGTTCTTTCATAGACTTATTTTGTGAAATGCTTGTGCTCATGTTCTGTTGCCAGTGACAGGTATTGACAGCACATTCCCTGTGCAGCTCCTTCTTCACCAAGGTTCACATGAATTCGTTGAAAAAAAGTCTGGGAGATGGCTGCTTTTACACTGCAGCTTTCCTGGAGTCTCAGACACCCTAAAGGAAAGCTTCATCTGTTTAGATTTACTTCACATATGGAAGGTTTGTTTTGCAAACGCAAAGCCTNGAAAAGTTTTCCTCTTAACTGTTTGTATCTGGGCATCTGGGTGTGTTCAGATGTGTGGTGCCTCTGGGCTTCCAGCAAATAGAAGAAACTTGTCCTTCAGGACATGTGAGACAAATCTACATTTTTTTTCTTCAACACTGCCTTTGAGAAACTGAGTAACAAGAATATTTTTTGTCATCTCATAAACTTTAAAGCAGATTTGTTTCTTAAGATGCTAAGCACGTATCTGTATTTTGTTTTTGAGCATAAAGTGTTTCAGCATATTTTAAAACTACTACATGAGGACACTTGAAAAAACCCCAAAGAACTCATTGTTCACTATCTTGGGAAAAAAGCACTTGAGGTCACAAGACAGATACACTTATCTACCACAAAGATACAGGAAGACATTAAAGATGCTAACCAATCGATCTGAGCTGAAAATAATGATTCTTTTTTTGTGTTTTTAACTGTAAAATTGCAACTGCTGTTCAAATAAAATTAAGTATTTCGAAGAGGAACTGAGTACTAGAAATCAACAGCCACTGCTTCACAAAGATCTACAGATGAATGATAGTTTCTTTTCCCTCCAAACCAATACTCACTCTTCTTTCATCACTTTCATTTCTTAAAGCTCTCCAATTTACTAAGTGTTTATGCTGTCCACTTTGTGACACTCCCCAAAGAAATAGCAATATTTTTACTAACAGCAGTTGCTGCTTCAAAGTATTTTCCATGAATTTGCTGAGAACCACTCCCTGCCAATGCACTATGTATGGATTTTAAAATGTTCTTTCACAGGATGCTGTAGGTATTCTTGTAAAATTCTAACTGTATTGCACACAGTGCTCCACTGTAACTGAACATAAGTCCTTACAACCTGCCCTCAGCAAGTCACACAAACACTCAAGTATGGTTCTAACCACTTACACATAAACACATGCCACGAAGTATCAATTTCAGGAAACTGAAAACACGAGTTTTCTAAAAACTTTACAGTTTCTCAACACAAGCCCCCTCACAGTACATAATTTAACATTTGACAAAGTGGAGCTTGACCTGTAATTACCATTGCTAAGCAAAAAAGGAACTGCTCACTTAGAAGAGATGTTAAACTCTCAGTGGCATTTCTCTAAAGCCGTCCCTGTTTTGGGACTACCCAGCACAGCCTGCTTCCTATCTACTTTGCAATACACCAGGAGTCAGCTTCACTTTCCCTGTGTTACTACTCAGGTTCTAATTTAATTGCTAAATATATAATTGTCATATTTCTGTCTTTTAGTCAATCAAAAAAAGGAACCTGCAAGCTGTTTCTCTTTTATAATCAGAATTTCCCCTCACTGCTGATGGCAGAATGACCTGAAGTGTATTTCACAGTCAACTGCTTAAATAAAACCGAGTTTAAGCACTAAGATTATAGAACTTCTTCAAAACCAACATACATAGGTCATTAAAAAACAGTAAAATTATCACTTACTTGTTCATCAAATGAAATTGCAGTTGTTAGTGCTGACAGCAGAAAGGGAGGCAAACTACCTAAGGTAAAGGCTGGCCTGAGGCTTATTTATTCCACTAAATCCAGCACACGCTTGATCGCAGTCTTTGAAACTCTGTCAGAAGCTATCACAGAGTGAAGGTGGAGTTTCCCCCCCCTCACCGTAATATCAGCTCTTCTCAGCTACCTTTCCCTCCTGCCTGCGGTGCTTCATTTTGCTCCGGCACCTCGTAATGCAAAAGTACATCGCAGTGGTTTCACTTCCTTGAAAGAGAGCTGAAAGGAAATTGCACTGCTGAGCAAGTACTGCAACACCCAGAGCCGTTATTGCTAACTGACAACTGGAACCAGTAGCAGAAAGAGAGGGAGAAGAAAGGTCCTGTGACTCGAAAGGGCAGGGGACATGTCAAGAAGACAAAACATTAACGCGGTACCTGCAAATACAGATACTGGTGCCTATGGGAGACGCCTGACTCAGGGTGACTGCGAGGGGCAGTCGCCAGCTGCATGCATCACCACCAGCCCCCGTTCCCAAACTGAGGACAGACAAGCAACCCGTTTCAAACCTGACTACAACTTCATGTATGAGCACCTGAAAATGAGCCTGTAAATCCACATTTAGACAACTATTTAAAGCAGCTTCGTTTACTTAGGATTGTTTCTAGTAGTCAGCCACCTTCTAAGGCTGATGACACAAATCTCTGACCACACCTCCTGTACTGACAGGTACCATCTTTGCACTTTGACCTGAAACAGTGCCATTTCTCTAGTGGCCTGCCGCAGATGCAAGTAACCTCGCCAATTCTAAGCATCTCAGATATTTTTTTTTTCTCATGACTGCTCTTTATACCTCGTTTCTTCCTGTGCACTTTTACACTTCACTTTCAAAAAGTGGATCACCAAAAATACCCCTTTGAAATCAAGTTGTTGTGGTTTTTTTTTTTTTTTTCTGTATGATCTATACTAATAAACATGATTATGTTCAGTTGATTGCCCCTCCATGGAAGAGAGTAGCCCCAAGGTTATCAGAGGAAATCCTGCCTCCATTACTTCAAAATGCACAGGATCTTAGGCATACGGGGAACAGCTGTGAAGTTTCCTAAATCTAAAGCTTAATCCAGTTGCTAGAGATTACCTCCTGTCAAAACTGGAATCTTATTAATTACAAAATGCCTTAATTTTTGTAACCAACAGTACACATTTAACATTAATTTTCTGTGCTAAAGTCAATAAATATTGGACATGTAGCATTTTGTATGTGGTTCATTTTTTTTCCCCAAAAAATATTTTACCTTACACAAGTTTATGTTAAAACTAGCAGAAGTGTAAACGTCCAGTGAAAATTTAGAACTGTAGGTTAATAAGCTGTCAGGAGACTGGTATTAAAGTACAAGAAGGTTCATACTTAGGGCTACAATGCTGACTCTTTCCTGACAAAGAAGCCAGAACACTTCCCTCCATGCTGTGGCAAATACCTATTACCAAATACACTATCTCTCAACTCCGCTTAAACTAAATTAAAAACACACTGAAAACTCACAAGCAAAAAGTGCTTGGGAAAAAAAGGTTGACTGAGATTATTTCACTGCCTTCAGGCAGAATGTTTTTTCCACAAGATAACAGTTGCTAGTAAATTCAACATCACTTGCAGTTGAGCGAGTTCAATCTCATGTACACTGATAATGAATACTTGAGTCACTGAGTATTCTTAACTTTGGTGTGATAAAGAAAGATTAGGAAAAAAAAGCATCCAGTAAAGCTTTCAGTAAACAAAGTGAAGTCTACGGGCAATGAAGAGTTCAGCTTTCTGACATTAGTTGCAGATCTATCCTACGTCCTTGGTATGTTGATACAACAGTCGTGGAGGAAGGAAAAATGTGACTGCGAAGCCATTAACAACAACACTTCTGCGTGAGGCCCAGCTCTCAGGTCAGTGACTGGCAAAGCATTTACTGCACTAGTACCTGCTGAGCACGAAGTCCAAAAATGACAGAGGTTTTTGGGCAAGGCACTAAGGACACTTACATGAGATTAGGAGGAAACAGCAGCAACCAAGCGCCTCAGGCGACATTTATAAGACTGTAACACACAGCTTTCAGAAATGCTGTAACAGATTTTCTGCCAAGCTTCCTGTGTGGACAAGCATGTTTGCTTCTCTACAGACTGGGTGAGAGCTACAGCTAAAAGCCTGCACGTGTCATTCAACTGCATGTTCAGTCAGACTCACAGAGTCAGAGAGCATCATTTTCCTGGGGGGAGACAACTTTGAATCAAGTGGGAGCGATGGTAGTATGTTTTCCAAGTGTATGTGACCGTGAGTCACACACCTCCAAAATCATGAGATTGCTAGATATAGAGAGGTAAAAAAAGAAACAAACCCTGGTTTTTTACTTCTTGTGCCCTCTGCTTCCTGAGGGCTACCCTTGTGTTCGGTAATGATACAGGCCAGAAACACTAAAAAAATAAATATACTGAGGCACATAAATATATGACTTCATGTATAAACACATGACTTCAGTAAGGTAAAGCTCCAACAGTGATCAACTGCAAGAGCCAGCATCAGCGAACAAACAAGTTCTGAAGTACAGACCAGGCAGAGTCATAAACCTGTTACCAGGGCTGTAACAATTTTCACAGTGTACTTACTATGTGACAAAATGATTACAAAAAAAACAAGTGGTAGGACACAGATTATGAGTTATTCAGATATGAATAAGGTAAGCTGATTTTTCTAGCTGCCACCATGATTATTTACAGCTTCTTTCTTAATAACCGTCTCAGTGAGTGAGTCACAGTTTCAAAGAACATTTTTTGGTAGCTGTTTATTATTTTTCATTTAATCAGAATAGTCAGTGTTTTGATTCTTATCTAAGTGCTTCAAAGCTTCCTGGGTGAAAGGTGTGTTAAATTTAAACTTTTTAAAAAGCACAGATAAAGTTCTTGCAATGTGGAAATCATTCAAAAAATGCAAGAGTCCCCAGAGGGCCACTTCAGCATATTGGCCAGTCCCTGTGTACCCAAGCATTTGGCTGACCTGCTGGTGTTTCAAAAGGTGATGAAAACTGAAGCTTGTACCAGACATGTAAGACCAGAGAGTGCTCTGACAGCTTTCCCTATTCAGGCACTGGAACTGCAACTTTTAAGCTGTCTTGAGATGGAAAGCGGTGAGATGAGCCCAGGCCAGGTTTATTGAAAAAAAGGATGGCAATAGAGAATATAGCTTGGAAAAGCACCATCAAGTAGTGGAAAATCCAGAGAGCACAAGGCTAAGTGCACAAGGAGGGGAAAAAAAAAAAAACCCCAAACAAGGGCCCTATAGAGTAGTTATTTCTTCCATATATGTCTCTTTTTTTTTTTTTTTTTTTTTAATTCTGGTACATAAGGTCCTTATTTGAAGAGCAAATGTTTTATTTGGCACTTTGCTTTTCAAAAGGGAGATTTATATATGCATATCAATTTTAACTAGAAAACAGTTTAAACTAAAACTTTCAACGCATACAAAGCACTCATTCATAAAGGAAAGTAAACTTTGCCTACAGTGGTTGTAATAGGTACAGTAAATTGTACTAAATTCTCACTCACTATAATCTTCATCAACTGAGCATACTGTAAGACTGTAAATTAGTCAAGCAATGCATACTAATTTTAACATTCACACTGGAAGACCTTCAAAAGAAAAAATACCCAATCTGAAAGCCTAATGCATAGCAAATACTGCATAAGCAGGCTTACAGGCTTTGGAAATTAATTCTGAGGCTGGCAAAGGCACTCTGAAGCAACAGTTAATAAAACATTTTTGGAAAAAAAAAAAATCTGTCTAGTCCATAATTTAAAAAAATATATAGTATGTCTAATCTGTATATTCAAAGCAAGGATATATTCAGCAGCAGGAACACAGGCAAGATAAAAAAACAGCTAGCAAATACCACTGGGAACATTTTTTCACTCAGTGCTGAAGAAGTCACTGTTAATAGGTTTGCAAAATGCATGTGATATTGTTGTATGCTTCCCAGTGTTGCTATGTAGTTCTGTACTTAGTGTATTAAAATGGCCAAAATTTCACTAGCAGCAAAAGATGACCTACATTCCAGCAGCAAAACCAAAACCAAGCCATGAAGAAACAGAAAATCAAATACTTTTTTGATCAAAAGGTGAGAAGAGTTGCCAAAAAAGAAAAAAAAAAGAAAAGAAAAGAAAAGAAAAGAAAAAAGCACCTGGAGTTTAAGAGTAATGTGGCAAGGAAAGATGCTATTTCCAACAAGAATGTATGTGCAGAGTTTTGCAGTCCCACGAGAGCAGTCTGTGCCAACAAGTTATTCTGGTTCTACATGCTCGTGCTTCCCACAGCCACCCTGTGCATCACATGATACATAGACTGCAGCTGATCTAAAAATTTTATTAAAAAGCCTTCCTAAAGCCATTTTTCCTATAATCTTTCCACATATTTTAATTAACTCTGCAGCTTTACTAAGAAACAAAAATATTCCCCCCCCCCTCCCCCCCCCAAAAAAAAAAAAAAAAAAAAATCAGACTAACTGCTGATGACTGCTCTTAGAGAAGTATAATATCCAACATATTTTAAAATAAACAGATAATGACAGTCACACAGAGTAGGGTCATGAACTTAATGTGGTATTTCTCTCCTTTGCAACCATTTGTTATCCTCTCTGGAATGTAGCAACAGGTGCTGTGGTATTAAGTATGCAGCCTGTATCCTTCAGCTGTTGGCCAGTTCAAGGCTACACTAAGTTCTTCCCTATCTACCAGGTGTTCATTCACACTCACAGTAATGCTGTACAAATCTCTTCCTAAGATACACTCTGTTTCCTAGGTTATTTCCAGCAAGCAGATGCAATGCAGGTACTGTATTTTTTTGGTCCAGCCTTAGAAACACATACCAAACTGCAGCAAGGCAAACATGCCAAGCTCCCTAAGGCAAGCGGCACTTCCAATATAATAATCTGGCCATTACAGCTGAATGTTTTACCACAAGTTGAAGTTTTAAAAGAGATGTCTAATGGCTCTTACAACATCCTAGTCAAAGCCATGTCTTCTCACAAGTAAACCCTTAGCTGTAGGCACAGGACCTAAAATATAACAGAAAAGCTTCTGGTTTGAATGCAGAAGGAAAAACATTGAGACTCACAGCCCAAAGGAACTCTGAATTAATTGGAGAGACTGAATTGACATGGGGACAGTGGGGGAAGTTTAAAGCAAGTTTAAGATACGTATGGCATAAGTAAAATTAACTGGGAAGGTCGAGACAAGATGGCAATCTGGCAGGAGAGGAACAGGAAACTCAATTACAAGGACAAGGTAGCAACATGGCAGTCCAAATGCAAAGTACCTACGTTTTGAATAGCGTGTACAGAAACCCACAGTGGAGGCTTCAGAGTTCAAATGACAGAAAGTTTTGAAAATTATCTTAAACAGGCTTTGGAAGTAGTGAAGATGATTTTCCTGTACTTCCAGATCTGGTTCTAGTTCTCAGTGTTAATCTGTACACCACCCTGTCTGTGTCTTGCAGACAGGACAGGAGCCCTTCCGTATCACTCATTCAGCATAATGCTGAAACAAGGCTTGACTGCTAGCTTGCACTTTTAAAATACACATTGCTCTTGTACCTTCCACTGGTTGCTCTAAGAAACTAAAGGACACCTGCCTAATGTACAAATAATTTATGTCCTCTTGTTTCTAAAGAAAATTCTGAGGCACTGAAGATTGCCACAGCTACAAGACAGTGATTCCCAAGGAACAACGTTCTCAGGTGTCTGGGTTGTATATTGTTTTCTCCATATCAAGACTGAAATATAAACTATAAAATATAAGAAAACATACCACCTAAGAATTTTACTTCCCAGATAATGGCTGTTCTTTAGGCTTTGAACTCTAGTGACTTAAAAACTACAAAAGAGATTAATTATTCACTATCTGTTTTCCTGGTTTATAGCATGGAGATAATCTTTCTAGCATTAAGTGGATGGCTGTACCCAGAATATATGCTTTGCCTCCTATTCTGCACCAGTTATTCAAGAGACCTATGATTCTGCAGGAGTACACTCAGTGGCCATAATGGTATTCTCCATTGCCACTGCTAACATGCATCTCCCCTACTTCCCTCTTCATAAGGAGCAAAATAAACTAAGCCTGTAGTTTTAATTTCTTCTCCCAATGTTTAGTAGCCACAGCTTGTTCCTTCAGTATCCATATTACAACTAACAGAATTTTTATCCAAGTTTCCATCCATGAAATCACCAAATAAGAGAGTTACTTTCTGTTCTTCGTTCCCTTACTGCCAGTTCAGAACAGGTTGCCCAAAGACCCACACACTATCTTTTAAAGGCTTTGCTTTTACTCCAAATGGCTTCCACTGGGTTTTCTTTATTTGCAGCATCTTCAGTTCAGAACCAATCCTCAAAACAACTGAAAAAAATACATAAACAAAATGGGGGAAACAAGCAAACAAACAAAACACCAAACACATAGAAGCAACCACCTTTAAAGTCTTTGAATGAACAACACCTAAATGTTCAAGTATAAACCAAGACTTGCTACAAAACGGGTCTACCTCCCCACATATTTCAAGAACTTAGTTTTGCTTTCATTAATGTCAGTAAATCCTAGTAGAATATAAAACATAAGAGGAAAGGAAAAAAAAAAGTCTTTAATACTGTAAGAAATCTGTTCTTCTGTAAAATTAAATCTTCTGATCAAACATCATGTATCATTTTCTTTTATGTCAGGAAACACTTACTTGGACACAGACCTTTGATACCTGACAAGGCATTAGCAATTGTAGTTATTTTTTAATGTTGCAAATGTATTTCCTCAACTCTTCTGTGCTTCTCTAAAACCTGCATCTGTTTTGTAGTTCACTCCTCAAGGCAAGACATGGGAAGAGAGTGCACTGTTTTTTACAGCTACTGACTACTGTAGAACCTAGATGTCCAGCTTCTTTACTTTTCCCTGACATCAAATGGTACTTTTAAGAAGATGATGAACAGCACTGACCAGTTATGAAGGGACATCCTTCGCTAAGGAAAGGTTGTTGTAGCTTAAAATTTTCAGAATCATTACCCAAGAAAGTAAGAAGGAAGGAAACCCAGAGAAGGAATGGCCTCAAGTAATGGAAAATAAACAGCATCAAGCTCAGTTTTGAATCAATTAGATTACATTTCTGCACTGAAGTAACAATGCCAGCAGTTTCTCTTCACCTTACTGTGATACTGATGCTGCCATCCTCTCCTCCCATAGTGCATAGTATTTTGGAAGAAGCCACAACAAACTAACAATCCTTTAAATCCACAATAATTTACATCTCCTTCAACTGATTATAATAGCAATAGCTTGATGTACAGAAACATTAGTTTAAATTCACATCCAGGACACTGATGGCTTGCATCACGGACTTCTGAATCTCTAATCTCTGACACTGAGGACAAGCCTGTGATCTTGGGGAAGACACCACAGATGTAGACACCAGAGCCAAACTTTATTCTCACTACTTCCAGAGCCAAACTTTATTCTTATGGTTTCCTGAAGTATTCACTACTGTCCACAGCTGCTCAAGTTCATGATTCATTGTTTCAAGTCCTTTGTTAGTTTCTGATGTGAAGTCTAAGTCACTATTTCCCCACGAATATTTTTAATAGAAATGTTTTTATAGAGACATTTAAGTGAATAGAAACATTTGTTCATTTTCTCCTTGGCATCTAGGAGAAAATAGCCCTTGGAATCAGTAGATGAAATATTCATCAGTACCATGTAAGTGCTTCTGCTATTGTTAAACCTTTTTTCTATAAATAAAACTACCTTTGTAGAATATATTGGCAAAGCAGACATGGCAAAAGCAAAAATGGATCTCATGGAAGCTTTTAAGTTTTGAAACAATGGAATTTCTGCATTTTTCTAAGTAACATTTTCCTACACACTTTGGTGAAGTTAATTAAGTGGAAGTTTGTCTGTGCATGCACTGATTCAATGCTTTATTAATTCCTACATGAAGTGAAATGCAAACATTTTGGGATCAAGAAATTAGTGTCACATTCTCAGAGGCTGACTGAAATCACAAACCAGCTACCACTTCCCTAGAGAAGCATACAAGTACTGCCTTCCACAAACAAGTAAAGTACATCTCAGAATGTGTCCCTAGATTTCAAATTACAGACTTTTAAAGGGTAAGTGTCCTCAAACAGATTAAATACTCACCCCCACCTTACTGCAATTTATTCTTATTACTGTAAAGTCCAGCAGGTACATGACTCTGCACAAAACCCAACATTTCTGTATTCTACATCAAACAGAAACATTTGTTTCCCCTATTGCTATGTGAAATGGACTTATTGATCTTTCATTAGAAGTCTGTATTGTTACAAAATATTGATACTGAATTCAGCAAATGGTAGGAAAAAATGAGTTAAGTTTATACAGTGCTCATTCAATCCTCAACATTGCTCCTGCTGAAATAGATCTGTGGTGAAGGGTTTGGATTCCAGTATGCCTGGACTGAATCCACCATGCCGTGCAGAGGCCTGGGCTCTCTAGCCAGTCAAGCACTAGAAATGAACCACAAACCAAAATTGTGACAGGCAATCAAATGATGAAACTGAATCATACCACACCTCAACCCAGGCAAGGAATCACACAAAGTGAAACCAAATTTATGATAAAATGTCCCAAAAGGATGAATGCAGAACAAAACTCTCAAAAGACAGGTTTCAAAGACTCTCCTCTCCTCGCTCAAAACAAGACTGTGTCCAACTGACAGCAGATGCAAAGCTCATGCTTCTGCAGACGTTATGGTTAAATGAACCAGGCTGTTGGCAGTTGCACTTGCATTGCTAATGCCACAGTGTAGCCTGTTCAGTAGTGACCATTAAACACACCTACCATTAAAAAAGACAAGTAACTCATCAAATCTGATGCAGACAAATCTGAAAATTTGTAAATTTCCACATTCCCCACAGTATAAAAAGTTTGTCGATATGTATAAGACTAATTTTCAGAAGTGTTATTTATTAATGCAGAAACAAATCTGTTTAAGCACTGTCATTTCTTACCAGATCATACACAGTAACTTACTAACAGCATTACTACTGGATATATATGAATATGTACCCAATAAGCAAACATGAAAAAAATGACCCTTATACATGAAAAAAGGAATTTTGGCTTCAAAACCATTATGAAATGGGTGAAACTATTTTTAACCTACTGCTTCTTTTACTGAGTTTTTCACGATTTCTTTATGAAATGCTCTCCTCTTACCACATTTTATAATTTAAGGGGGAAAAAAAAATCCATCTATAAGGTTGAAAAAACACCTGCAATGAAGTTTTAATTTGCTGCATTTATTTATTACCCAAATATGTTTGTAGAGGCTCTAAACATCTGAGGAGAGAGGTGGGAGGGGAAGCAATTTGCTTCTCAGAAAGCAATATTTAAGAATCTTTACGGAACTGTCCCATTTAATATGAGATTTGACCCAATGATAAGTCATTACTTGTGAAAGGAAGGATGTATCCTTCTGAATAAATACAAAATACAATCAGTATCTGAGCACTGTGTTTTCCTTATGTTAACCTTGGCACACACATTGCAAAATAGTCATTTGTAGAAGCCATTCGTTCAGCCTGTTGCTGTACTTGGAAAGGATACTGATGGAGAAGTCAGGCTTTCCAAATGTGGGTGCAAGGTTCTTCCCTTACTCAGATACTTCTTTTGATTCTCCAGAGATTCATTGACTTCTGCTTGCTGTTTTCCAACCTCAATCTCATTCATGACAGGACGGTTTGAAAATTCCTCAAATTAGAAAAAAAAACCAAACAGCAAAAATCGAGAGTCCAGGAAGTCTGTAATATAGCAAATGCTGTTATCAACAGATAAATGGAAGGAAGATGGGGAATCTTAAGTCTCCAGTACAACAACCAGGTCTGTAAGATGAAAAAGACTGGTAGAATTTGAAAATAAAACTAATGTCTTTGCATACTTAGAGTACTGTATCCATTTTGTGGCTCTCCAATCTCTCTCCAAAGAGACAAACAAGGAAGTTCAGCAGATGGTGACCAAGATGATTAGGGAGCTAGAGTGCATGATACAGAAGACAAGCTGAGAGTGCTCAACCTGAAGACTACTACAGGCCCTAAGCGATGCACATAACTTTGTACCAAAGAGAGAAGACAGAGCCAGCCTTTTTTTGACAATAGACAGCAAAAGAGGAAAGGTCAACAGACACAAGCAGCAGCAAGGGAAATTCTCTTGAGGAATGATGACCTTCGTAGTAAGGGTGATCAAATACTGGGGGATCTTGCTACAGAAGTTGTGGGATGTCTACTCTTGAAGACACTACCAACTGGACTGGAAAAAACTTCAAGAAACCTCAATATCACTTTGAATTTCAATCCAACTACAAAGCTGACTCTGCCTCAAATGGAAGGTATGACTTCCAGAAGTTCCCTGCAGCCTCAGTTAATCTATCATTCTCTCTATTGAGCAGGTAACTCAAGAGGCTGTATCTTACTTGAAATTAAACATGTGAGTCTTGCAGTTTGCTATGGATTATAAGACTTGACTGCGTAAGCATATCAATGGAATTTTCTCAAACCAATCTAGCATTCAATCCAGCAATCACAGCTAAATTATTAACCTGTTGAGAGTTACAGCAGCACCTGCTGCAGCTAGTGCTTATCCTGTGGCCTCTGCTGAAATTAACATCTAGCTTCCTCATCTGCTCCAACTGCACAGGGAGGAGATGGATAACTCCATACAGGCTTCCAAACATATTGTATAAAACAAACTACCAGTTCAGCCCATTCAACTCTGAGACTGTAGATGAAGCAATGAGTGACAACCTAAGACATTCAGACTATTTTAAAGGCTACCCTGATTTGGCCAGGCAAATAAAACCAACCATTCTTTTCATTTTTAAAGGCAGAGATGCAGCGTTGGTTTCAGAGTCCTACAGTTTAATGGCCTTAAGTTAATGCTCTTAGCAAGAGATTCAAGTGCCCATATCTAGATGGAGCTGCAACAGCTGTACTACAAACCACAGCAGTTTTACTTCTGTCCTCAAGGCCCGTTATCTGGTTCCTGTATCTCACTTCAATAAATGTACAATCCTCCAAACTACACAAAAAAATCCCTCTAGCAGTTCTGATTTGCCTGTGCACCATGGTCTTATTTCCTCTAACTTCCCATTGCTCCTTCATCATTAAGGTGTTGGTTTTCCCTCCAAGCCCACTACTTTTAACTCTGCAAGCACTTTTCCCTGTTCATATACAGTATTACAGTGTCTGGTTAGCAATAATGCATTCTTTCTAATGTCTCCTAAGCTTACTACTTCCCCCCCCTTCCTTAATTGTATTAAAGTGATATATTGTGCCTGTAGCTTGTCCTTCAGATCGTGGATTCTATCTGCAGAAGGGATTCCTCAAAATGCCAAATTGTTAACCACTGCTCTGATTTATAGAGCTGCATACATGACCCCAGTAACCTTTTAATCCTCTGAATCAGCAGTAGACCAGTCACCTGTGGAATAAAAAAAATCAACTAACATTGACTAATCTCTGACACATCTAATGGGGCCAGATGATTTTTCCTGCTCTTGAACTGAACTTTTCAGAATATTCTTATCTCAAAGCCCTTGTTTTACAGCCTTTAATGTTTTATAGAGATTGATTTTTTGACAAGGGAAGGTAGGTGAAAAGCAGGTGAAACAACGAAAGCCTACATTTTGTAGCCTTAGAGGTAAGAGGTGGGTCTAGTATGCGGGGTTAAGTACGAATTGTATGAATAATGCTCTATTTGCACAGTTTGAATCTCTCTGTTAGCTGTCATAAAAAGTACAAAAGGTTCTGACAAGTGCTCGTTCTGGAGACAGTGGGATGGAGACTCATACCTTAGAGACTCCCATCAATGTTTTAGGTAGAACAAGTGGCCTGTAGGAGCACAGTAGCAGACAATTTGCAATCGAAATGAAATCTACCCTGTAAAACTCACACAATGAGAGGTGACTGGAAAATGTCAAAGCAAATCCATGACTACTTAGAGCAGGGAGTACTGGCTTCTCAAAACAGTGAGTGTGTTGTGATTTTATAACCCTTATGTCTCTGTTCTGAGCTCTAAGTTGAAGAAAACAGGTGAGCTCATTCCTCAGCAATCTCATCTGGTTAAAAAAAAAAAAAGGCTAATTCTATCTAAAATGCTCTGAGCTCTCTCTCCCACAAAATGTGGTACTTAAAATGAAGCATGATAAAGGGCCACTGCAGGCTTTCATTGCTTCCAAGCTTGTAATGAAAAATCCATCGTTTCATAAGTTACGTATTATTGTCACTCTGATATCTGTTATTTTTTCACTTTTCCTTTGAGACATTAGCTTTATCTTCTGTTGTTTTCTAATTATACAAGATAAAACCTGTAGAATGAAACAGAAATTTTCTGAGGCTTTACCTAAGTTACTTTTTCCTTCTACTAAGAAATACTATGTAAGAAATCCATTAGCAGTACAATACTTTAAACTGGTACTGGCATGTATTAAAAAAGGTATATTCATGACACATACTTTTAATATGACTGCATTAAGAACATTTTCTTCAGCTCTCAGAAAGGAATTAAATCAAATAACAGCCTGAAACCATTTGGTACCTTGCTCGGTACACGACATGCCACCACGTGCAACACCAGCCTCAACTTATGCCATACAGTCAAATGCTAGAGTCTTCTTCTTGACTTCACCACACTTGGTTTCACCAAGGTCAAAAGTAACTACAGAAAAAATATGCCAGGGTTATTTATACTGTGACAGTTGTTGGAATCTGTAAATGCAATATGGATCAATGCCATACACAAACCAACACATACATATATACATATTTACTATAGCATTGTGGGGTAGAGATGAATACAAAGACTGTTCTAATGTTATGGGCAACTAGATGGAAGGAAAAAAAACCAACTGTTTCATGTTACCATACTAATATGGACCATGCAGACATCAAAGACAGAAGCTGAGAAGCTGTTGGACATCCCATACCCAACAATTAATCCAAAGTACAGTGAAGTAATTATTGTCTTCTATCAGAGTCCTTTTACTCCCAGTTCTTTGGTTAAAAAAAAAAAAAAAATTAGACTCGAGGTCAAAGATGTTAATTTATTTGATTGATGATTAGAAAGAAAATCTTCAGGAGTTTACCATTCAAAACTGATCTTCATTTGGAGGTTCACTGCAACAATGAGTATAGTTCATTTTTACTACAGTAAAACCTATGGCCTTTGCTCTTGATGCTCCCTGGCTAACTGAGCATCTCAGCTTTAAAGAAAACAGAAAAATGCTGCTCTTCCTTACAAACCACATTAAAGTAACATGTTCCTTGTAACTTTCCCCTCCTTTCCCTTTTTATCACGTAGCAGAGCAACCACTATGCTCTTATCACCAGCTTTGGCCTTGAAATGAACAGAATTTGGTAAAATAACTATTTCATAATTGTCCAAATATACCCTCTACCACTTCCATGATCAGTCATAGACCTTTACCTACTAATTCCCTAGCTGGCCCTCATCATTTGAGAGTAAATCAGATTTTTTTCTTTTAATGTGATGTTCAGTCTTGTGCCTAAAGGAGGAGTCAACCACCACCCCTTTCATAAACCACTTAAAAGATTATATATATATATATATCTATATCTCCTCAGTGTCAAAAGCCTGAGTCCCAAATTAATTTTGAATTTGTGAAGCAACAATTTTCTTTATGCAAAATGCACAGTTTATTTGATGAAACAGAGCTCGTAAGTTGAAAGACTCTGAATTCCTATTGTGATGCCACATACACTGGACCATTAGAAATCCACAGGTATTTGACTATTTTTCAGGCTGTGTATGATCAGTGATCTTTCCTGCCATGTTCAGACTAGTCAAAGTAGTGTAAAAATTGCAGTTCTACTTTTTCATCTGTTAATCTCAGTTTTTATATACATTAACCTCCCTTTTCTCATGCACCTTCTAAATTATTCCTTTACAGATGGAAATATATTACCAGGAATACATTCACAAACCAACACAAAAACCTTCTCAGTGACATCTGTACCTCATTTCCCACAATGGCTACTGTTTTTATTTTCCATTCTAATCTATTAAAATCACAGGACAGCAAACCCTAAATATTTTCCCAACTAAAAATAACTAACCAAAAAGCTACCCTTTCTTCTCTGTTTCAGCCACCTGCTCCAAGTATGGGGTTTTTTCAGCGTAGAGATCCTGGCATCTCAAACTTCTGACAGAAATGGATGGAAAAGCAAAAATATTTTCAGAGGATTTTAAGTATCTCAGTTATCTAAGAAGGTAAGAGATTTCTTTGAACAAGAAAATTTACATTTCAAATACAGTCCACTTGGTAAAACTGTCTGAAGCTTCCTGCATGAAACCAGAGGATCTTTCATGCTATGGCACATATGCTAATCTCTCTTGCTGTAAACTAAAGGAGAATGCTCGCATTGCCGTGATCTTATTCACAAATTGTCTCCTTTTTTAAACAGTTTCTATAGAGAAATATCTTTTTTTTCTGTTCTGCTTTTCAAGAAATCTGCCTTACAGAATCATCCTGGAGGGGGGAAAAAAGCCTTTTAAATCATCTGTTCATTTGACAAGAAGAAAGCAGAAAGCCTTGCTGCAGTTCTTCCTAAAACGCAGGCTGTTGTGCCTTGTTAGTAATCACGTTCTATCAGCATCATTAGCAGTAAGTTTGATTCCGTCCAATCTCTGAGGTTTCTGCAAAGCATCAGCACTCTTCTACACAATAAACAGATAGAAGTCCCTGGTAACACCACTCTTCAAAAATGGGGAAGTTGTGCAGAGTACGTGGAGAAAACCATCTGAAATATTCTGAGAAGTTTTTGTTTTCACCAAACAGAAATACTTAGGATTGCCTTACTGCTTGCTTATCTGTTGTGGTTTTTAAATAATTTCTCTGAGACATTCTGGATCTCTCTAAGTTTGAGCTGACCCCCTAAGGACTATTCATAACCATGAAACATCAGTTCTGTTCTAAGAAATTCAGTGTATAACCCCAGCACTGCCCTGTTCTCTCTTCTGTATAAATGCTCTTTTGTATATAGGCACTTTCAGGAAATTGCCCTTCTCCTCCCCCGCTTGCTCCCTACTGTCCTGCTCTGGCTTGCACCCCCTCCCAATCAACACTAGGGAATAATTGTATTTTTGTTGGCTCACTTTCAGCTTCTCCACACGTTCCACTCTAGGAGTAGTAAATGAAACCCTGTGGCTTTGGCACACTCTTCTCAGCTTTAACACACACGCACACACACACACATTCACTTGGACAGGGAAGTAAGCGGCATCAAGTTTATTCCCAAAATAATGACCTTTCACTTCTCCCTCATCCAACTTCCTCTTTTGCTGAAAAATACAGTGTTTCCAAATTAGAAAAAAAGGGGGAAAAAAACCCTTCCTCTTTCGATATTCTTCCACCAGCATTTTGAAACACTGTTTCATTCCACTTACCAGTATTTCATGTGCAAATAAATTATCATTGTCGAGACAGACGTATGATACCCCTGGGTGACAACACTTCGGTCATCTCAAATCCAGCGGAACTGGCAGGAACTTTGGATGATCTTGCCAAAGCATTTCCCCCGCCCCACCCCCCGAACACCCGAAAGCTAAAGCGAGCAGAAACTCTCCTCTACGCTCACAAGAGCGGCGCTGGAGACGGCAGCACGCAGGTTTCCTCTCCTGTGAGAACAGTTAAAAGCCAAAGCCATACCTTCCTTGGGTTCATCAGCCTCCAGACTCATGGTGTAAGCACAAGGCACTGAGGACCAGATCACAGCTGACGAGCGCACTGAGAAGCAGCCCCAAGCCAACTTCTCAAAAAAAAAAAAAAAAAAAAAAA
>WBNM01021113.1:72161-114692 GCA_013399055.1 Ramphastos sulfuratus
AATAAAAAAAAAAAAAAAAAAAAAAAAAAAAAAAAGTGGTCAACAAGATCTGAGCAAGACTTCCTACTCTTTTTGCTCAACATCTCAGTTGCTGAAAGCTGAATTATGGCACATACTTTAGATGACTTAATATTCAGGTGGCTGGTCTATTCGGATCTGTGCTACCGCAATTCCTCCTAAAGGCTGAGAACTTCACAGTATTTTTACAAACTCTGAGTCTCAGTTTGGACAACAGTTACTATCTTTATTTACTTTAGAAAATAAATGGAGCTAACCAAACAAAAACTACCACTGACTTTGCCACTGTTGGCATATAAGGGATGGGGCACTCATATTAGAAATCCCATGTAACAAACTTTTCCATGTTGTACAGAGGTGAAGCCTCCAAAGACACCCACCTGCTCCACTCTGTGCATTCCACATCCATCTCACTTGCGACATCTGTTAGGGACTGATGTAGGTCACAAAGTATTTCGTGGTGGTTTTCACAAAAGCCACGAGGTGGCAACAGCACCCCGAGAAAAAAGAGCAGGTCTTCAGGATTGTTTCATTGCAGTCTAGAGAACAGAGCAGGGCCAGCAGCAGAGGGCTGGTAAAAAAGCTGAGCAGCTCCATGCACAGCCTTGTGTTAACATTTTATATTGCAACTCATACAGAAAGGTTGAAATTGTGGTACTGAACAGTCCCTGATGCAGTGGCTGCCACCTGAAACGAGCTGCCAGCACATCGGGCAGCAGAAGAAAGTATCTATCGCTTTTTCCAACCCAAATCCCAGATACGTTTGAGAAAAGACTCGAATCCATCTAGCAGAAACTAACATTATGAAAGCAATATAATGGATGGTATGGTGCTAACAACTTGGCTCCATGGATTTAGAACCATAATAAAATTTAAAGTATCCCTGCAAGGTATGGATACAACTGATGCTCATTCCTTGCCCCAAGATTCTAGCTGCAATGACTCAGTTCAGCTTTGTTTTGTCTGCATGTTTTTCCCTTTTCAACCCTGCTATTTCCTTTAAAGAAATGGGATAATGCAATCTTTTCTACCCCTGCCACAGGAGAGGTTTTCAGACATCTTTAACTCACCTTCCCAGCTCCAAAATCAGTGGCAGCCTTTCCTATCACCAGAGACAGAGGACTGTTTTGCATGGCTAACTCAGGAGATAGTGGATAATTCACACAGACAGTAGATGAAAGAAGGGTTTGGAGTGGAGTAGGTCTCCCCTGTTTCAGGAATTCAGATACAAAGAGGACTCTTCACACTGCAGTCACTCCCGTGAAGATGTTATGCTGAAATAGGTCCTAGGTCCACAGTAAGGGATAGATAATATCTGCCCTTACCTAATAATCGGGAATCCTGATGGCCCTTTGCCTGATGTATAGCAGTCATAAGAGGGCTGATGCCAAGTCACACATACCACTACTATGCATTATTAAAATGCCCATCATAACCACGAAATTCCATGGATAAGGACCACACATAAAACCTTCATTAAGCTTGTCACATTAAACCCGCCTGGGTGCATTCCTGTGCAGACTACCCTAGCTGATCCTGCTTTTGGCAGAGCCTCGATGATTTCTGGAGGTCACTTCCAATCTCTAACATTCCGTCACCCTATGATTATTTGATTTTCCTTTGTGTCACTTCCAGGAAAAGACAATCTCCGTAACTCTGTGAGAAATCAAAAATTCCTAAGTATTTTTTTCTTTTGAAAATTAAAAGTAACTCAAATGGTGAAGAATGGATGTTTTATCTAAAATTAAATTATAGTAGTTGTTTCTGTGTACACTGCAAAACTACTATTATGTGGGGGCCGTCCCCGATAACAATTTTTTCCCCAAGTATTAGTCACTTGCTTTTTCTACATGGCAATTAAAACCTTAGCAGACATTTTAACAAAATGCAACTAGTTTATCACTTACAGTAACTGAGTGCAGTATGACAAAATAATATATTCTAGTTTAATCATTGATGGGTACAGACATCTGTCTATCATGTTTTCAAAAGTCTAAGAAGGCAAAACAAATACTAAATCTATGTTTTATACTTCCTAGTTGCCATAAAGCACTTCATCCTAAGTGTACACACAAATGTATTCACATTCTGTGAAAAAAAAGATGAAGCAGTAACTGCCATCACTTAAAACATTCCCATTACTCTAAACAATTCTGTCTAAGCAGGTAAGATGTTCCACATTAGCTTGATCCAAATTTTAAGCTAACATAGTATCAAGTTTTTAATCTCTGTAAGAGAAACTGAAAGGACAGATTTCCATTCCTCATCAAACATCAGACATCACACGCTTGCCTTAATTGTGAAAAAGAACAGTACCAAAGAATGCATTAATTTAAAGCAGTAAAATATCACCTATTCATCAGAAAACTCCTATGCTCACAGAGCTATACAGAAGTTCTATTCAAACAGGATTTTTATATCCAGACAGGCTTACTTGATCTCAGCACAGCTGACTGCAGGTAAGAAACAGCAGCAAGTCTAGTTGATGAATGGAAAAGCAGAGGTGAAATGTAGCATTATGAGGTCAGGCTACAAATATATTTGACTCAAAACCAGTGCAATGCTTTCCCAAAACAGATCATTCCAACACCTTCATAACACGACCTATTTTTAACAGCAGCAAAAAACCAGCAGCAGCTTACTTGAAAGTAAACAGTGAACATGTTTGGGCAACACAATATTAAAGCCATCATGTTTCCTTCATTTCCCAAACTTGGTTTCACAGTCCTCCATGGTTTTTACTCCAGAGTTTATACTGTGAATGCAGACTGACCTTCAAGCTTGTGACCAAGTCAAGACAGCACTTTAACAGTTGCTGCAGAACAAAAAAATATCTAATCTGTTTTCAAAGTTCCTATGGAATTTAAACACAGCAGACTCCATATGTAGATACATGAAAATTCAGAAGTATAGAGGCTTATCAAAGTAGATAAAGAAAACTTCACTACAAGTATCATAGGCATGACAAAAAAACACAGGAAAGCCATCTTACCAGTAGCTACAGTAGTTAAAAGGTTTTGACCTTACTGACTGCAAGAAAGAAACAGAAATTCCTCTTTTGTGGCATTCATTCCGATATTGATCACGAAAAGATTACAAACACTTAACACTGGATGAATAGGGAAATAAGGAAAATACAAAAGAACATACTGCTCTGAAATACACAAGTATCTAGAACCAACAAAGAAATCTGTCTCAAGATGATGCCTGGAACAAAACATTGTCAAAAAGTTTTTTAAAAAATTGCTAACCAAACATGGTATTTCGTGATAATTGTTTGCTGACAAACATTGCTGCTTTGTCTTAAGAGTTATGAACTGGATGTACTTTCTTCTGTAGTTTTTAAGCAGCATGCCAAATGACAAGGTACAGGAAATGCCAGTATCCTCTATGTGACTCTATTTTCTGTGGAGTCTTCATTGATGCACACACACATGCACACAGAGCATCTGTGGGGTACCTCTTCTCTATGTATTTTTCCAGATGCTGCTATGAAGATCTGCCTTTCAAAAAGTATTACATATTGATGTCACCTTCCTCCTATAAATACAGCTTAAAAATTCTTTGCAGAACTACAAATGCACAGGAGAAAACAGAAACCACCCATAGTAAAGTCTGTCCAACAAAGATCTGAAATAATGTATCTGATGACCACAGAGATCTATTCCCATCTTACCTGATCCCCAACTCAGAGCTACTTTTGGCTTTTCAACAAATGGTTCTGAATTAAATCAGACCTGAAATTAGATGTTTATGTGAAAGTTTTATCATCTTGAAGCTGGTCCTAACCTCAATATATAAAGAAAAAAACAAACCAAAACACAAAACGCCAAAACCCAAGAAACCACCAACAAAATCCACGATTGATATTTAGCCTTAATTAATGTACCAAGAATCTCCATGCATCAGAACGTCTTGTTTCAGAGGTAAAAAATTCCATGATACAAATTCTGGGGTGAAATAGGCACTGCCTTTCCATCTGAAGTAGGATGTCTGCTTCCAGAGAGAAACTAGGACCTTGTGCCATCAATGTCTACTGATGCTTAGGCAAACCCTTACCTAACCTACTGGTGGCTGTAAACCCCATATAAGCTGGCCAGCGCTCTTCAGAGGTCATTATGTCTAACCCAGGGCTGTGTGCTGAAATCCCTTTGTGAATAAGATAGTAGATTTTTCCTCCCCACATCTTTTATGGTGAAACCCTCATGTACAAAGCAACAGATTTATGGCTTCACATAGTACTGGTTTCATAAAGTAAAAACATTGCACCTAAAATACCTACTCCAGCACAGGCTGTACAACAAAGTTAATTATTCACAAGCATTTTCTACTAAAACTGAAACTAGACATCAATGCTGTTTTGAGTAAATAAGACAAATGAAATACTACCTTCTGTATCTAAGCAGAACTGTCAACTCTCAACAAATAAACAGTATCTGTTTCTGCACTGAACAAGAAACTAGGTATTGATAAAAGTGTTTGATAGCCTCTATCCAAAAATGAGGTTAGCAACATTATGAAAGTGCAAGAGGTCAAAAAAATATCAACAGGTAGCACCTCTGAAGGCCTTTTGCAAGGATCTTGTTTAACTGTATCATGGTGCCTAATGTTCCCTCCAAACTAAAACTGCTTCTGTTTTCATATGAATGTTAGTGAAGTTTTCGGGACCAGTTTCATTATAAAATTATTTATTTTTAGGCCAAGTGTTTGTTTTGAATGTTAACACTCAGTGAACATATTCAGCATTCTACACTAAACCCATGCTAACATTCTAAGCTATGTAAACCTTGATTTATTATAAAATGAGGCAGCAGTATTATACAACTGCTTATCCTGTATACACTTCATAAATATTCGTAAGACATGCACACTTTGTCCACAAACCGTAGTGTTTTCCAGAGCAAACTCTGTTACATTCCTAAATGCATGTGTTCCTAACAACCAATACCTTTAAGACATACCATCCACTCAAACCAGGACTAAGCATGACTAGAGCTGCTGGGACAAGGGTGTGCTCAGATCTTCTCCCTCCAGGAGGACACAAATATTGGGAGTATGCTGCTGCATTCCCAGTTTCTTTAAAGTGTCTGAATCGCAAAATCAGTTGACAGCACTTGAAGCAGTAAAACATAGGACTATGAATGTGAATAGGAATATACTGCAATGGCTTTTAGTGATTAATGAACAGGCTTCACATCTCCTTCAGGTGAGCACCCATAAGGTCATCCTCCTTTTCCTCCAGAAGGAACAGCAGCATACTCCTCCTTGCAGCCTTTAAAGGGTCCTTTGCAAAAGACACTGATGCCTGATTAAGGTTGCCTGTTAAACACTATCCTTGATCAAAGGAAAATACTACAAAACCAACCTGAGGCCTGACAGGAAGCCACAGGGTATCATCTGTATGGAGTAACACTGCATTTAAAATTGAGAAATGCACCTCATGAGATGGATAAACACACACATTTATGTGGCTGAGATGGTGCAGATGTCAAAGAGGGAGAGATTCGGGAAAGAAATCTGTCCCAGTGCTCCAGATATTATCGAGATTTTCTGAAGAGGCAGAAATGCTCAGTAGAAACATACGCCTCAGAGTGAGGCAGGGAGGAATGTATCCAATTGCATTGCTGGGTATCAGTAAGCTCAGAAACAGAGAAGCCATTGCTTCTTGAAATATAAAGAAAGGTAAGCCTTAGAAATGTTTATTTCAGAATGTGTCATCTTGAACCTTTGCCCTAGGCTTCTCACTAGCAGCCCAAATGTTAAACCAACCTGGCTTGTCTTGTAAAATGACTTCCTTACACAGGGGTAAGAGCTGTAAGTATGTTTCTGTTTATGTGATACATTCTGGTTGTTAACTGTCAACAACTATCTGAAGGGAAGTTGTAATGAGGTGGGGGTCAGGCTCTTCTCTCAGGCAACTAGTGACAGGACAAGAGGGCATGGTCTGAAGCTGTGCCGGGGAAGGTTTAGGTTGGATATTAGAAAGCACTCCCTCACGGAATGGGTGATTAGGCACCGGAACGGACTGACAAGGGAGGTGGTGGAGTCACCATTCCTGGAGGTCCTTAAGACTGGATGTGGCACTTGGTGGCATGGTTTAGCTGATGTTGTGGTGTTAGGTTATAGGCGGGACTTGATGATCTCAGAGGTCACTGCTGGTGATCTTGTGATTCTGTAACACTGAAGCACAGCAGCTGTTGATTCATTAAAAAATGCTAGACATCCCTCTGTACCACATGCAGCTGCTGTACACAGGTATACAGAAATGCTGTGCCTAAACCATCCAAGTGTGCCTCTAAGCTAAGACTGACTTCTGTCATCTGAGTCTGGATGGGCAGTTCCTCAAAACCTTAGTTTAGTCTTGCATCATTCAGAAAGAATTTTAAATTATCTGAAGGACTGTGATCACAGGTATCTTCAGAGATCTCTGAGGTCTTGCATCAGTTTGTGTGAAATATGGCACAAGATACTATGTCAGTTCATGACATCACGTATTCCACTCTAGTTATCAAAAACATATCACAAACATACGAACTGATGTTCATGATGATACAGCTGTAAGTGAAGTGGAAAATAGACAGTCTGTATCCAAATGCAGAAGGCAGGAAGAAGAAAAAGAAAAACACACCACTTTTAGCAGGGCCTCAAAGATGTGGTGGTGAGATACACCACCAGGAAGACAGTCTCCATCATCAACAGCATTGCTTCCTTTTCTGAATATATATGATGTTTAACATCTTTGCCAATGTATGGGCAGTGGAACTGGTGTACCCTCAGCAAGTCTGCGGATGACACCATGCTGTGTGGTGCAGTTGACACACTGGGGGAAGGCCTATGCCAACCTCAGGAAGTTCACCAAGGCGAATTGCAAGGTCCCACACATAGGTTGGGACAATCTCAAGGACAAATACAAGCCAGGCAAGAAGTGGCTTGGGAGCAGTCTTGAGGAGAAGGACTTGGACGTGTCAGTTGAAAAAAAAATTCAACGATGTGCAGTTGCAGCCCAGAAAGCAAGGCGGCATAAAAGGAAGTGTGATCAGTTGGATGATATGAGCTCCTCTCTATTCTGGAGCCTCCAGCACAGGAAGGACATGGAACTGTTGAGCAGGTCCAGAGGAGGGCCACAAAGATGATCAGAGGGCTGGAGCATCTCTGCTATGAGGACAGACTAAGAGAGTTGGGGCTCTTCAGCCTGGAGAAGAGAAGGNAGAAAAATGATTTGAAGGTTGAAGCACCTTCCCTATGTGGACAGGCTGTCAGAGTTGAAGCTGTGCAACCTGGGAAAGAGAAAGCTCTTGGGAGACCTTATAGCAGCCTTCCAGTACCTGAAGAGGGCCTACAAGGAGAGAAGGACTTTTTACGAGGACTTGTAGTGATAAGGGGGAACAGCTTTCAGGTGTAAGAGAGTATTAAAGGAAGAAATTCTTTACCATAAGGGTGGTGAGACACTGAAACAGGCTGCCCAGGGAAGCTGTGGATGTCCTCTCCCCGGGAGTGTTGAAGGTCNTCTCCTTGGAAGTGTTCAAGGCCAGGTTGGACAGGGCCTTGAGCAATCCTGTCTTGTCGAAGATGTCCCCTGCCCAGAAGAATCGGCTGCTGTCATTCATACCATGCTGCAGTGATGTCAGCTTCAAAAATTAAAGTACTGACTGGAGTAAAGTACTATGGGGCTTGAACTTCAGATTGCATCATGGGAGACTTCCTGTTCTAGCTGCTACTTCTGGGTTCCACACTCTCGGGTGCTGGCTCTTCTGCAGGGATGGCAGTAAGACAAGTGGGAGTGGGTAGCTCATTGGTTTTCTTCTATGTTGGTTCCCCCCACCCTGACCCAGTATTTCACAGCACTTCTGCAAATAGCCTATGCTAAGGTAATCATGTATTTTATTATTAATTAGATTATTAGATAGGGTAATTATGCATTGTGATTACACTATCTTGTGTTATATTAAACTCTTATCTTACCTCTTTATCTCAACCCTGAGGTTTGTATGCTAGTTTTCCCTCACTTTTTTGTTGGGGGAGCAGGCAGATTAGCCCTTGCACTAAACCATTACACCCATGCCAAAGGGGCTGGAACTAGATGATATTTAAGGTCACTTCCAACCAACACCTTTCTATGATTCTGTGATATGGAGTGATAGTAATGTTAAATAACAGAAGCAGAATTTGTCATTCTAAAGCAGGTTAAATTCTGGTTTAGCTTCAAGAGGTGTAGAAAACAAAAAAGAACTCCTCAATGGGAGGGCCTTACTGCTGTTACTTTGAATTGTCCCTGCAAGAGGTGCTGGAGTAAGATGACCTCATGGAAGAACAATGCAAGCAAATTACTTTGAGAAAATCAAAATTATTGTAAACATTTAACTCAGTTAATGCTGACAGAAACAATTTCAGTTTACTGTGCTGACCTGTAGAATAGCTTGAAAACACACATTCTATCACAAGCACCAGGACACACAGCGATTTTTGCCCAAAAAGCAGAATAAAGCTGTCGGTTATATGTTATAGTCAACAGCAATGAAGGAAATCAGTTTAAGGTGGGCAAAGACGCACCCACTGATTAAAGCACTAAAGCCATGTGAAACCTCTGTTTTCCAAGAATTTCATGTAGGTAGAATATGGTGATGTTCATTGCTTCTGATATCTGGCAGCGGTCTACTCCACTCTCCGCAGAAATCAAATACTGGAAAAAAGCCTCAGAGTCTTTGTCAGATTCCTCAGACTTGTCACCATACACTTCAACGGTTTTGAAGGAAGGCCCTAAAGTCTTTCATGGTAGTAGATGCTGGAGGTTGTATGATTCTTGAGGTTGTATAAATACAGATAATTGTTTTTTAAATGTTTTTAAAATAATTTTTAAACAGAGTGAGGCTGACATATATCATGATCATTCAGCAATGATGACTATGAATGCTGCATTCACTGGTTGAAAATGTCACCAGGGAGACTTGAGTGCTTCCTAAGCTCTCTCACACCTCTCACAGTCTTCTCACATGAAGAATCTCTTAATAATTTTTGTGGGTTTTTGCTGGATTTTTCCAGTAAGTCCATATCTTTCCTGTACTGAGGAGTCCAGAAGTGGACACAACACTGGAGATGTGCCCTCTCTAGTGCGAAGAGAAATCTCAATCTGCTAACAATTCTGTTCCTAACACAGCACACTGCTGGCCCATGGCTGCCTTGGTGTCCATCAGGACCCACAACTTCTCCACAGAAGTGTTTTCTAGTCCATCAGGCATGAGAGTATGCTTGTGCATGAGATTATTCCTCCTCAGGTATAGGACTTGGCCTTTCCCCTTGTTGAACCTTACAGTACTCGTCTCAGTCTAAGTCTCTCTGAATGGCAGCACAACCAGCCAGTACCCACCACTCCTCCCAGTTTTGTACCATCTGTGAACTTGTTCAAAGTGCACTCTGTCCCAGCCTCCAGGTCATTAATTAAGAGCTAAAATTGTACTGGCTTTGGTATCAACCTCTACGGTACACCACTAGCGACCTGCCTCCCACTGCACTCTGTTCCACTGCCAACAACCCTCTAGGCCTGGCTGTTCAGCCAGTTTTCAAACCTCTTCGCGATGCACTCATCTAAGCACTGCTTTGTCATTTTCCCTACAGGGATGTTACAAGAGATAGAGACAGTGTCAAAAGCCTTACCAAAGTTGACGTAAATTATATCCACTGTCTTTCCCCATATCTACCCAATCACCTCACTCTGGAAAGCCATCAGGTTGCATAAGTACAATCTCCTCTCTGTAAATCTATGCTAACTGCTCCAAATTCCATTCTTGTCCTTCATCTGTTTGGAAATGCTTTCCGCAAGTATTTTTTCCATTATCCTCCCAGGAACTGAGATGATGCTGGCCTATTTTTGTTTCCCTAGACCTTCCTTCCTGCAGACAGCAGCATCATTTACTTTCTTCCAGCATCCAGGAACCTCTTTCAATCACCAGTAAAGAAGTTAGTTGAGAGGGGTTTCACAATAGCATCGGCCAGCTCCTGCAGGGCATATGCAATTTGCTAGACCTTATGGATCTTTGTATATCCACGCTGTTCAAGTGCTATGTTTAATGCTAAGTTTGGAGCAAGGGTAGAGTACCTCAGTCTTTTCTTTCTCCCCAGTATCTGTCATACTCAGTAGTATTCTGTTATCTGAGTTAATCTCACCTGCCCTTGAAGGAGATAGGTAATTTTCCTAAGGCATTATTCTGTAATTTTTTTTTTCTCCTCATGATAGTAAAAGATCCAATGGTATGTGTGACACTAAAGGTAAAAGCTGCTAGGAGGCAGGCTTTCCTTTGTGCTGTTTTCTTACTCTACCTTTAGATCATATTAGGCTTTTCAACAGGAAAAGCACACATTGCTTAAAACACTAGAAACATGCCAGTTCTTGCATCGCTTCAAACTTAAAGGTCTGGCTGAGTGATTGGGAAGTTAAGGCTACTTTAGTGCTTTTTGTCACTGTGAACTTTATTTTTTTTAAACACTGCCAAAACTTTTCTTCACTTTAAGTAATCATTTGTGAACTTAAAGAGCGGCTGCACCAGAGCAGACCAAAGGTCAGTTTGCCCCAGAACAATACCATTAACAGTGGCCAAAAGTAGGAAGAGAATAAGACATGAGCTGCAGTGCTGCCACCAGCCACCTTCTCTAAAATCCACAGGTCAGGATGCACTGGATGCAAAGATGGTTTCTAGATAACCACAACAAAGAATCAAAGAAAGCACACCAATTAATAAATACAGAAAAATCTAAGCAAGATGGATTAGGAACAAGTTTAATAATTAATAAATCTGCAACTTGGGAAATACATTTCATAACTCATTAGCTTAAAGTTTTCAATTCATATAACACATAAGTAACAGAGGACAACAAAATACCAATCAGTAAGAATTGCAACATTTACTTAAAGGGTTTACATGGGAGCTATTCATAAACATCTGTGCAATTTTTCCACGTTTTAAATTTTATTATTTGCTAAGTTCATTTCTACAGTTAACCTATGTACATTTCTTCAATATTACTCCTCTGTGATACTAAGCAGAACAACCTACTAGATAAAGTATTAGATCAAATAAGTTCTTAGTCTTTAAGGGCTAGTACTTAATTTAATTTACAGAAATAAAAAGTCCTGTAACACAGGAGTTTTCTGCTTGTTTTGTAAAAGTAAACCTGATATTAGAACAAAAGTTCTATTAATTTGCAAAGCATTCAGAATAACCTACTTCCTTTCAGTTATCTGAGGGGAAAAAAAAAAAANACTATCATGGCCTTGCCTAATTTTTTTTGCTTTATAAAGAAAATTGGTCCAGACTTTATCATGTTATATATTAACTCAGTTTGTCTACGGACTGTGCTGGTGCTGCAATTGTTAGAGCTACCTATCTCTACTATCTGCTCATTAAGTACTGTGGATCTCCACAGTCTCACCACATTTATCTTGCAAATGCTTCTGAAAGGCTCCAATGGCCTCTCTTTATGGGAAACAAACAAACCTGAAGCTATTCTGCTTGGATCTACTTTTTAGAAAGAGCATTTCAAAATAATTCTGAGACCCAAGGACTTTGGGATAATACACCTACAAATCTCTTGGGATCTCCACAGTACTTTCAGAAGCTGTGAACACATAGGTGCCCAGTTACCCTACCCCACAAATGCAGTGAAGAAGTATCATAGACACTCCAACTGCAACCTTCAGCTGCTAAAAATTACAATCAAAACACTTTAATTGAATAAGCAGGAGTTTCTGTCTGCCATCAGTTTCTAGGTGTTTTGGTGGACAGCAAGTAAACCATCAGATTTCTTAGAAAACCACTTTGGTGCTTCAGCTAGCTCTGGGACTACAGACTCCAAGAATCATGACAACTCTCAGTAGATCAGGTCGTGCTGGTTTATATGTCTCTTCATAGGAGCAACTGGTAATCACAAAAATCTACCAACAACTCATGAAATGACCTGTCTATACTATTGCAGGACACATCTCATAGAACTTGTTAATTCAAGCTTTCGAGCAAAGTCACTCAGTCCTGAGGACGGCACATGACTGTTTGCTTACAATTGAATCTGCCTGTGGAAAGCCTCCGCAACAATAGACAGGGAGTTATGAGCTATTTTCTGGAAGCTTTGTATTGTCAATTGGATACCAGTTTCCAAAGACAGAACTGATTTTCAGATCTCATACACATAGCTATTAATTGTTCCATTTGCATTTCTGCATTTTCTTTGAATTGTGAGACTAAATGAAAGGTTTCACATTTCAGTAAAAGATTTGGAGTAAGAATTATTTTTCCTTTTCTCTGTGACTTTAATAAATTTCAGTTGTTGTTTACATATACAGTACATTGTGCTATATAATGGAAGGTACACAGAAGAACACCACTGTGGAAAGTCATGAGTTATTTACTCAGAAAAACATGAGTAAAGTTACAGATACAGAATGTACTGAACATTTTAAAGAAGAATTTTAAGCAGAGAAAGAGGTTATTCTTCTTGATAATTATAAAAAGAGATAGCTAACTTTGATTTACATTTCCAAAACCTAGTCTCAAGAACCATGAACTAATGAGCAAGAAAATAGAAAGTCTAATTGTTAGAAAGAGGACTCAAGAGACTTCACCTGAGCGTTCATTGTTCTAATTTAATGAGGCTTCAGATGGGAGGCTTGAGTTTATGGGGAATTAACTGGGAGTTGACAGTAAGTTCTAGAGAAGTCCACTTTGTCCATTAGATGTTAATCTCTAATTTGAAAAATAAAATTAAAATGCTTGTCATATAAAGATGAAATTCTGCTTTTAGTATAAATTTGTACACTCTTTGGATTTTCAGCACAAGCTTAGTAAACCTATTAATATTTACTGTACTTGCTGCCTTACAGGTGAGTCAATAGAAGTGTGCTGGACTTGGCTGGAAGTTAGCCTTCTTCACAGTAGTCTTTATGGGTACTTAGGATTTGTGACCAAAACAGTGTTGGTAACATTGATGTTTTGGTTATTGCTGAGCAGCAACAAGGCCTCCCCTCTCTCTCTCTCTCTACGCCACTCCTCATGAGTGGATTGAGAGCAGGCCAGAGGTCAGGAAGTGGCTCAGAAGAGAGCTGGCACTAACTGACCAAAGGTATTTTCCATAGCATGCAATGCTATGTTCAGCTTTAAAACTGGGTGGGTGGGTGAGTTTTTTCAAAGCAGCTATTGTTCTGGGACCGGCTGAGAACTGATCTGTTGGTGGTACATGATCGGTTTTGCATTACTTGTTTCTATCCCCCACCCACCTACCAAACTGTCTTTTATCTTGACCCATGAGGGCTTTTCCCTCACTTTCATTCTTATTCACTTCCCTACTGCTGAGGGGTAGCAAGCAAGTGACTAGGTGGCAATGTACCTGGCCACAATCTCCCCCCCAACCCAAGAAGGAAAGCCAAAAGCTCCATTGGTAGGAACTCAGTTTATTACTACTACCTCTGTTCATTTCAGCTGCTACAGATCAGCTCTCCAGCACTCTGCTTTTCAAGCCAAAATTCATCAAAGGAGATCTCCACCACGTTCCAGCACCTGCTCTCCTTTTAGGGCATTTATCCTCATCATTTTCAACAAACATGTTCGGGGCACAGCAGATTAGAGCTGTTAGACAAACTAAGTTTATGTAAAAACAGGAGAATTTTTTCAGCACAGTATTGTGTATGAACAGATAATTATTCTAAGAACAAATTGACAGGAAAACACCTCAAAACTGAGACTGTTTTAATCACACACAAAATAATTCCTGCTATGGCAATTACCTTTTTATTTTACTTAAGTGGTGACAGATGAGGAAACTACTAGCAGCGTGAGTTTATGTAGCAGCATGAAAAAGTATGCAGTACACAGAACTTTTTCTTCTGTATACTGTATATGCAGTATACAAAACTTCCTGTTCTGTATCCCACCAACTACATTAGATACTTCCTCCTTTCTCTTCTACCCAAGGATATCAAGTCAGAAAACATTGGGATTTTTAATAATGCATTGCACTTATATTCACACTATATATATATACATGGTATTCACTGTTAGCTGCAATTGTATATGTAGTCCCTTTTTTTTTTTTAATTATCATCAGTAAATACCTTAGCCTCCTCCATCTCTAAACAATGTACTCTTCAGTTATCTCGTGAAGAAGTGGAAAAATTCTTAAACAGTAAAATGAGACATCTATGACTACTATACTTACACCATTCTGGTTCAGCAGATAGTAAAATACAACTTTAAGAGGAAAGCAAGATGCAGTACCTTCCCTTCTGTACATTTTTTGATGTGTCAAGTATGTCTGTCACAGCTAATGTTATTTTAAGCAGTTTTGTGTATTACGGCTTTTGGAGAAGCAGAGAAGTAGTACAGCAAACACCTCCAGATTTGGTCTAAGCAGCTTAAGAAACAGTTATCATTTTCACTTTTTCACATACTTTGAAAAGATCTTGCAGATCAGGATTAAATATTACCAGTTTTCCACCCTTGCTTAATCTTTGAAATACCTCTTTAAGTCCTAGTGCTTTTTTTGCATGTACTGACTAGCCACTTGCATTATAGAAGCATATTTTAAAAACTCTGCATGGTTACCAGTATAAATGTAAGAATATTTTGACGTGCACATATGTATGTCAGTTACATATTTGTTTAACTGAGATGTTTATGCAGCAAGAGGTTTATCTAAAACACAATACATGCACATATGGATTGCAGATGCTACATGAGTCCTTCTCATATATGTTCTGGATTGCAAGCCTGCCACTGCTCACACTGAGAAGACAAGATATTTCTGAGAACTACCTACAGAATTAAATCCTGGACTAAAGGAATGCTAAGATTAATGAAAAAAAAACAACAAAAAAACCCCCCAGCATCCAGCATCTTTTGTTTTCCAAACATCTACTGCTCTTACACACTCCTGGGTCAAATTCCCCTGTAGTCCAAGGCAAATTCCCACTTTTCTGTAGCAAGTTGCACTACTGAAATGCCAAATGCTGCAGTGGCACAGCATACATGTTATGGATCATAAGTGTTAAGCAAAGGCAGCTTTTTCTGGTAGGCAAATTTATGTTTGAGAAATAAAACCAAGGGGCATTCAAATATTCAATGCTTCAACAAAAACAAACAAAAAAACCCCCAACAAACACCACTTTAAAAGCTTGCTTAAACAGAATGAAACATCTTTCCTAAAAATATTTCAGTCCTACAAAAAGTTCTACAAACTTTCTTAATAATTATTTATACAGATATTACTTACATTGTTTCAAAGCTGAATATATTACATCTGTAATTTAGGAAAACTACAAAGCAGCAAAAAACAAAAGGGAATGGAAAAAGGAAAAACCATGACATGAGCAACTGCAAGCCTATTGATTTAAAGCTGCATTCGAGGTTGTGGAAAGCATTTAAAAGAAACAGAGGTTAGTGGAACTGAAACATAATTCAGAAGTGGTTATCAAAAAGTACGTCATGTGAAAATAATCTACTAGCTTTCCTGATCTAGGCTTAATATATAGAAGCTACTAGTGAATGGCAGATGACTATTAGTGCATAGTTGGACAGTGGACTTGCTAAAATTAAAATACTAACAGGGAGTACTGGGAGGGCAAATATTTGGCTGTAAGAATTCAGGCTTTGCATATGGCTAAACCTTGCAACATATTTTACCAAAACTTCAGTAATAAAAATTGGCTCAAAAGAAAGTGAATGTTTGTGTGATGCCTACTAAAGAGATGAGGGCATCCAGGGCAGAGAAAGACAAAGCACACAGGGAAAGTGCACACATCTGAGCAGGGCTAGTTTGAGTGAACTGGAATACAGACCAGTATTTGTAAATGCAAAGTCAGACTGAGAGATTTACATGAACAGAAACTTTTAAGCCATGCCTCCAAAAGAAAAGGTTGCACAATTCTCAACCCTTGGAAACATCTCCTTCCTCCCCACACTGACAGCTCCCTCTGGTAGTGGAAGCATCTGTTTAGCTGTATAGCACACCGGATTGCAGAACTGATTCAGAGGGAAAAAAAGATTGTTGTTGAAAAAAAAATGGCTAACTGATCTCGTGATTGAGTTCCTCAGTCTGATGAACATGAATGTTTCTGCTGACACAAGGAAAGAAATAATACAAGCATGGGAGCAGTACTGAATGACATTTTTGGCAGCCAAAGATGTGTGTGAAATTAGTGCTTACTCGTTTGAATCCTTCAGTAAAGAGAGGATATCATTAGCTAGAAACAAAAAGAAAAGGTCCTGTGCCACAAGATTATGACAAATCAACCATTCTATCAGTGCTCCAGAAAAGATAAGGCAACAATGGTGGGATGCACAGACTTTAATCTGTATGCAAAGAATCACTTGCATATGTGATTAAACAACAAACCACAGCTTCAACTCTTCCACAGAAACTCACAAAAAGGCATGAACTGCATGGGCTTAAGGATTCCTTGGTACTTATCCTGTACTTTATGATAAACGAGTATCGTAATTTCTTTAACCAACCAAGGTCAAAAAATGGTTCAAATCAACTTGTTTCTGTTCTGAGGTTGAAAATTTATTAGCTCACAATACAGTAATTTGGTCTGTTACTCAGTCCCTAACCAAGCTACCAGTTCAGTGGTCTGTCATGCCTAATCCTTCACTACTTAATTACATGGGGCCTCCTGAATTTGAAGTATCACACTAACAGTGAACATCTTCAAAAACACTGCTCCCTGACAGGCTGTTTGTCAGTCCAAATTTTCATTACATTCATTCAGACATTAAGTATGCTTGGTAAGTAAGGAACATTACCAAGCCTCAACAGCTTTTCCTAGGTGTATCACATTTCCTTCTATTTACTCACCCTGCACCAAACCCGCCAGCATTTTGACCATCTCAAGACCTGCTATGACAATATCCCGATGGGGCGGTCACTGCATCATACTTGCCACATCTGATTCCATTCATTTCAGCAACCACTCCTTTCACTGCACAGCATCCAGTTCTCCTGGTGAAGGTGCAAGAAGACAACTTCAGATCCATTCCCCACCACAGCCTAGAAATCTCCCAGAATGACTGCTCACATTGTAAGCTTCCTTTGAGGTTAACATATGCACAATCTCAACATCTACCAATGCTTGCAATATTGCATTTTTCAAACTTAACAAAAATCACTGAGCTTCTCTGTTGCTGACTGGGTACTCTTATTAAACTGGATTTTTTTCACCCTCGAGTGAATTCTAGATAAGCAGTTATCTCAGCAGCAAGTGCTCAGAACAAACACTGTTTAACCTTTGCTTAAAGCAAGGATGACTCCATCTCCTCACAGATTATCCACCATTCTGACAACTAGCACAAATGGATGAATCCTGCCAATGTTTGTGGACAAAGCAGTGAGTAATTTTTCTGGCACTCAGAAAGTGAAGGAGTCAAGCGTGCTACATCTCTTTTGCTTCAGTCAGGACTTCACAACCTCAAGCACCCATCAGGGGCAAATCTGCCCAGCAGCTCGAAGTCCTATACCTCCTTTAGCTCCAAAACCATCTGCTTCACTACCATTGCTCAGAGCAAATTTCACAGGTGAATGTGGACATGTGAAACATGTCTTGCAATATGTTTGCCAGTAATGCATTAACAACTGGATGGTAACACAACCAGAGGAGCCTGCATGTTGACAATTAGTCTTACAAGCCATGCCAGAAATGCTGCCACAATACAACAGTTAATGCTAAGGTATGTCTATGCCTGTGGCACCATGAAACCCTTAGCATGAGATGAGAGCCCTCTCATGTCTCTTCAGTAAGAAAAGAAAAAAAACACAGAAGTAACTCCAGCAAAGACAACTATATTTACAACACCCAGAAGTACATATGTAACAGAAGTATGTATGTACTTGTGCTGTTCAGGAAAGCAGAATTCAAATCAGAGGAAATGCTAAGGAAGAGTGTAGAAGTCAAGGAGTGGCAGTGCCCATTCTGCAACAGCAGGCAGAAGAGTTTGGTTTATTCAACAAGTAAGCTCATTACAGAAGATATCAGTAGAAAAAAAGCTCACAGGCTGATATGGGAACAGGTGAGATCAAACCAGCCACAAAACAAAAGTAAAACTTTGAAAGTCAGAACCCTTCAGTACTAGAGCAACACTCTACCGTGTAGAGAAGGTGAACACATGAAGTTCAACTGCAACATGAGGTGCAGCTGCTTGCTACAGGGGAACCTAGAGCTTGTCATTCAGGAGACAGAATTCACCCACTTACCTCTTCCAAAAACATAGTCAACACCGGCCTAATGGAACTGGTATGAGGGTATAAAGAACCAGGAGAAGAGCAGAAGGCCTCTTTCATATGAACATTTATAAAAAAGGAGTAGGCAAGGCGATTAGTGCTAAAACACTAGAAAATATTTTCTATGAATCAAAGTCGACCGTATTCAGTATTACTTGAGAAACAGCACTGAAACGTCCAGAGACATAATATTATTTGTAAAAACTGCACAGCCAGGAGAACTGACAATACTTGCCATCATTAGTTTGATTCTGTTTTATTTGGTATTATGAAAATCACTTTTACAGTTAAATTTCTGTAATTTTTTTACTTAAAAAAACCCCCAACATTTAGCAAATTCATAGACATTTTTCTACTTTTGCCATGTCAAAAACTATTCTTACAAGCTTTGAATAGTATACATTTAGTTTCTTCTGTCAGGAGAAAAGATGTGAAAGTGGCATATTTTACAGGCCCTTTTCAAGTAACAATGGAAGAAAAGACTCTTAGTGAAGTGGCAGATGACTGCGGTCTATGCCTGAAAAAACTTATTCTGGTTTTAACATGCGTTGGCTGAAGCCAGATTCCTGCCTTGAAGCTCTTCCATTAGCAAAGCAGTATCAGTCACTGGAGTATTTGTCTCCTCGTGCAGTCTCTACAACAAATACATTCATTATTTTGCAAGAGGGCAAACAGCTGCACCTCCTGGAATGTGTTGAAACTAGTCATCTTTACTACCAGGTAAAGTCAGCAAAGCTCAAGGCATGCAAAATAAAAAAAAAACCCATTATCCAAAGGACCCTCAGTAAAATGTCCTTGTGGTGTGGCTACTAACAAAGTACACTTCCCTACAGCTATCTTGTGCCAGACACGGCTAACACAAGGAGGTGGTGTAATTGCTGGATTACTGTCAGAACTCATGCCAGACTAGGCAAATAACTTACCAGCAGGGTTACAAATTTCCATAATTTCACCTCTGAAAACAGGTTCCCAATCTACATGTGCCACTCAAGCAAGCACGAAAGGGCTTAAAGTGTTTGCTTCCCATAGATGATGACCACACAAAAAAGGCACTCTTGCAGGAGGGGAGAGGTGCATTTCATGAAGCAGCACCTTCCCATCAAGACTATGAAGGGGAACCTGTGAATGTCAAACCTGAAGAGTCACTGCCTGTGTTTCTGCCAGTCAAGCTGTGCTTCACACATAAAGTGCAGGAAAAAAACCCACCAAAATTAGCAGTGCTTATAAAAATAAACGGAACTGATAAAAATTTTTTTTTTCTGAATATAAATTAACAAAATTCATATTCTTTGAAAGGTGTAATACTCTGCACTGAATTGTTTCTCTCTCCTAAATGATCTCAACACATTATACGTTTCTATTTAAATCTCCTAGAAGTCTGAAGTAGCTTCCAATTTTAGTACTAGAAGGATCTGGAAGTTTTGTAGCTAAATGTTACATGAAGCCTCATATAACCTTTATTTCCTTTTCATTAGCAAGGAACTCTATTCCATGTGCACGTATATATATACTGTAAATGAGGAAAATCATACACATAACCAATTTTTCCTTGAAAATTCTTAGAGCAGTGGGATGTACTGAAAATCAGTGAGGCTGTCACCAGCCACAGTTTTCACTGCTTACACCTTACCTGTCATTTCTCGAAAATTAAGGCCATGTCTTGCTTTCAAAAAAATAAGTATATTTTCCCTGAAAATAATACAGATTGGCCTGTTTCAAAGCAGAACAACTTACGACTTTCATTACAGGGCTTTCATTTCTTTCTTGTGGAACCAGCTAGTGCCCATCTGTAATGTTTCACAGGTCAAATACAGAGGTGAGAACTGTACATGTTTGTGCACACTCAAGCAAATCTAAAAGAAAAACAGGAGCAATTAGCACATGCAAGCTGTTTTACATTTTCTTTGTTATGATAAAGCAGCTATAAAATCAGATTAACCAACCAAACTGATTTTGTGTATCTTCAAGTAAAAAATATATCTATATATCTATCTATATATCTATCTATATAATACATCTATATGTACCACTTACTACTATCACCAAACAAAGGATTTAAACCTAACATTCTTTACTTAAAAAAAGTAGAAATATAGAATCATAGAATCATATAATGGTTTAGGTTGGAAGGGACCTCAAAGATCATCTAGTTCCAACACCCTGCGTAGGCAGGGACACTTCCCACTAGAACAGGTCACTCAAGGCCTCATCCAACTTGGCCTTGAACACCTCCAGGTACGGAGCATCTACGACCTCTCTGGGCAACCTGTTCCAGTGCCTCATTACCCTCACTCTAAAGAACTTCCTCCTAACATCCAGTCTAAATGTCCCCTCTGCCAGTTTAAACCCATTGCCCCTTGTCCTGTCATTACAAGGCCTTGTAAATAGTCCCTCCCCAGCCTTCCTGTAGGCCCCCTTCAGATACTGGAAGGCTACTATAAGGTCTCCTCAAAGCCTTCTCTTCTCCAGGCTGAAAGCCCCAACTCTCATAGCCTGTCCTCATAGGAGAGCTGCTCCAGCCCTCTGATTATCTTTGTGGCCCTACTCTGGACAGTTCGATGTCCTTCTTGTGTTGGGAGCTCCAAATCTGTACACAGTACTCCAGGTGGGGTCTCACAAAAGCAGAGTAAAGAGGGAGAATCACCTCGCTTGCCCTGCTGGCCACACTTCTCTTGATTAAATGGTACCTGGATTTCTAAATACTAAATAAAGACACATAAGAGTACTAAATAAGATTTAAGGGAATTCCCACCAAAGCTACACCAGGACAAAAGAGGATATCAACATATAAAAAGCTGGATATGGCAATGTGTGTCTACAGCCCAGATAGCCAAACATATCCTGGTCTGCTCCAGGAGTACAGCCAGCAGGTCGAAGGAGGCAACTGTCCTCTGCACTCCACTCTAGCAAAACTGCATCCAAAGTGCTGCCTCTGGAATTGTCCTGTTGCCCAGGTGCAGAAGAGGACCATGAAAACTGTCAGATAGCTGGCACATCTCTGCTATGAAGAAAGGCTGAGAAAACTGGGTTTGCTCAACTTCAAAAAGAGAAGGTTCCAGAAAGAATTTCTTGCAAGCCTTTTAATATTTAAAGGGGGCTTAAAATAATAAGAGAGAGAGAGACTTCTCACCAGTCTGGTTTACTGAAATGTCCCTGCCCATTGCACGGGTGCTGGACCAAAGATCCAAAGGGATCTGTGAAGATTCTTTCCAACCCAAACCCTTCTATAATTCCAATAAATAAATAGTACAAAAGCAACAAAAAAAACCCAGAACAACGGAATGCTGCAATTACCTCTACATCAGGGTGAAATTTTACTAAGAATAATAAATTTAAAGAGTTAAGAAAGAAAATTAGTATCTTAAGCCACTTTCTTCAGTCCTATAGCAAGAGATGGAAAGAGCGAGGGAAAAAATAGGTTTTGAGAAGCAATTTAACTTGTAGTCACAAGCTCTGAAAAGCTTTAATCACAGTAAACTCTGTACGTTATTAATGCAGAGAACACTGTTTAGACATACTATACTTACTGATGTACATGTAATTACATGCAGTTGTTACAGAGAAACTTAGAGAAACCTGTCTAGATTTGGCACTCAGAAAAAAAAAATTCAAGAGATATGAACAATAAGGAGAAAGACAATTTTTAAAGCACCTTGCATTTAATGGACCTATTCAATAAACAAACATTAAAGCCAGGTGTCAGGCAAACACTTCTGAATATAACAAGGCTTAGCTTTGTATGAATTGCCTCTGCAGAAAAATGGATGTGTTATGTAAGAAAACTACCTCATATTACACTCACTATCAAATATTACAAATTACTGACAAATTTTCGTCTAAATGACTGAAAAATACATTAGAAATTAGGTGCTTCTGCTTGGCAATATGGAATATTTGGCAGTGTGTTTTAACCAAATAGAAAAGTCTGAACCCTCCCACTCCTTTTGAACAAAAATTTCACAAATCCTTTCCTCCACCACTCTTTTCAGCTTGGTTTAGACTTGTTCAAAACAGACAACACTTCAACATATGTAAACTTATGGATCATACAATCAGCTTTATAGACACCAGCAATAATAGAATAACACATCTCTAATGTCAATGACAGCTTTTATGTAACCAAGAAGAACTAGTTTTCCTTTTGTGATGATTATTTGCTACTGAATCATCTCAGGCTGCTTTCAACTTACACTATTCAAGCATCTCACGGCGGGGGGGGGTGGGGGGGGATGTTCTAGGAAAGGAGAGCACAGGCAAGACCCCAAGGCCTGTATGAAAAGATCACTCAAACAAAAGGAACTGCAAAACCTAACAGTCAGAGTAAACTGCCAGAGGTACTACAAGATTAGAAAAGTGTAAAATTAATTATTTTACTTCCTTTAGAGTACTGGAAGAAAAAGAAGATACTAACGGAGCAGGCAAGGTATTGCCTGAAGTCTTCCACAGTTTTTGAATTTCATCTTATTTCACTAGCTAATGTTAGAATAACTTCATTAGTTTATCTTCCCATTTTCTCTCAGTTGTTAGGCTGGGCTGACAAATTCTATAAATATATCACATCTTGAAATAATTCTAAAAGGGAAAAAAAAAAAAGGAGTTATGTTTTTGCTGTACTCCCTCAAAACAATCTTGCATTTGATGCTTCACTTCAAGGTTCAGATCCAAAATAATAATTAGTTTTGCTACAAGTTGTCACTCATTTAAGTATCACAGAGTAGCTGCTGCACAATAATTTCATTTGTACAGCCAGCCATTTCCTGTTTCAACCCTTTCTGTATTCAGCCTCAGTTTTCAGATACAAGAATATAACTTTCAGGACACAATTGCCTGGCATTGTGTTCTGCTGCAGATTTGGCACATGCTGGCAGTCCCAGAAGTCAGAATTAACAGGAGTTGTGGGAAGACCATCACACTCAAGATGCACCCTATCCTCCTCTCTCATCACCCACCATATGTCTATCATCTTCCACATGGGTACATTTAACAGCACATCTAAAATTGTCACCAGACTAAACAGACGCTCCATCTCTCAAATAAACTCTGTGTAGATATATCCTCTGTATGGTAAGTTCTGAAAGCTAGCTGCTCTACCACCATGCTACTTGGACAGACATGGCAAGGGATGTCCTAGTCAAGAGAATACCATCAAACTGCTGTTTGCAGTTCCTCAGGCAGATCAGTTTAGGTGATCCAGACTTCACACGCTTGTAAAGGGCTATGATGCCAAACTATAACCAGCACGGGTGACTTGAACAAGCAGTCAAAGATGTCTTTGTGGCCACACATGGAGAAAAGCATGGATGGTGTCACAATGTGCCTTTCAAATTGAAAATCCAAGCATGGTCTAACAGGTCTTTGTATGTTTAGTTTTGGTGAAAGTTGCTGTTTTCATAGTGCTGTCTTTCAATAAAAAGGGTTGGAAATTGGGATGTGGGATATCCAGAGTTCAGGATTTCCCCAGCTTTGACCATAAAGGCTTCTGCTAGCAGGATGAACAGATTTCAGCAAGCAGCATTCACTCCTGCAAATCATAATTACAATACAGTCTTGTTTAAAGAAGTTTAAGGGATATTATTTTCAGGGTTGCACTGCAGCAGAAGCACTAAGCACCTGACCAAACTGCCTTCGAATTAGTCAGGCACAGCAGCACTGCCCTTAAGGAAACTTCAGTTGAATTTACCTGAGCAGAGTAAATTAAGCAATGGTCACCACTCCATCCCATCTACATAGCACCAACTGACAAACTGTTTATTTCCCTCAATCGTGCAGCACAACCTCAGAAGATCTGTACATGGTAAACTGCCTGGACACAGGAGATATGAATACCTTTGTTTGATACTGGAGCATTACTGAAAGCAGATGGTTACTCTTAACTTCTTAAACGTGAATGTAAGGCAAATAAAGGTGAAACTGGTCATAACTACGTTTTTCCTGGGGACTCCTAAGCTACATTTCTCATAGACAGCTGTAAAACCAGTAGATTGTTAAATGGGGCATGCTTTGTTTAACCTTGGCTAGCACAGTGGTCTGTCTTTCTATAATTTTAAAAATACATTTCAAAGTCCACTGTCATGAAACACTCTCTCCAAACTCAGTTACCTACATACAACCTCCTGTGCTTGATAAGAAAATAAGGTTGTTTTTGTGGCATGGTTTCCTGCGTATATGTAACAGCAGCACATACTCTGGGTTTAGGCTCCTACACATTCTGTAAGTCTCAAATGCTGACTCCCCATCAGTCAGGCCCAAACAGTCTGAAAATGTTCACAACACACCATGTTCTACAACCACTGCAAGTAAAACCCTGGCTTGGTTCACAGAACTGGGTACTTCTTGTAGAGGAGGATCTTTACACAAATACAGGTGTTATTTTTAAAAAATGTTTTACATTTTAAAGCAATTGGTTAGAAAATGCATATGCTAAAATACTAAAAAGCTTCTAAAAACTTTTACAAGTAACAAAAAACAACTTAGACAAACCTTATCACAAAACACAGGCAAGCAGCCAATGTTCAGGATGCCAGACAACGTGGACAGCACCATACAAACTGCCCTTAAAAGTAAAAGGCTATGTCCTGTGCTCTTCATCTTCTGATGTTAACTAGAACAAGCTTTCAACAGATGCATTTTTCAGTAATAATCAAAATTTTCAGTATTCTCTCCTAATTATCTAATGCAGAAGAAATAAACTGCCAACCGAGATTACATTTGAACACCTGAAGTGAATAAATAAATAAAAATTTATGCAGTATTCTATTATCCATCACTGACTTCACATTCAGTACTTCTCATCTGTTCCCCAGTTACCCTCCTAGTATTAACAACATAGTTCATATTTCAAGTGACTTTAAGCTACCCACCTGCATATTCAAAACCACTTGTACAGCAAACACTGCTAGCCAATCTGCACAAAACCACTTGGTTGCAATCAGCATACTTTCTGCATTGCTGAACAGTGTGTAGGTGTTTTGCAGACCAGCACAACACAAATTCATAGCTTGGATTACACCAATTTTGCTACAATTCAGAGGTTAATCCTATTTCCACTATTATCCAATGCTACATGTAACTTCCAATGTTTTCAAGAGCTCCAAGAAAAAATGGATTTGCAGGTTTTTTTAACGTGAGGCTAATCTAACACACTGAAGTACAACAACTGACATTTCAATTAGGTGGATGTACGTGGAAATAATCAATTGAGTTTACATAAAGTAGACCTTGATATGAAATTAATGGAAATACAGAAGCATCATATAAATAATTTCCAGAATGACAACCAGAATTCCACCAATCGGTCTGCTGTCAACCACTGTGGAGAAAAGAAAAAATGGCTGGCAGCCACGAAAGAGAATTATCAAGATTCCCATTACACTGTTTGTAGCAACAGACCTCTATTTTCTTATTTCATTATTTTATCAGATAAAGCAGTCTGTCATTTATCCATACGATTACCAACATTAAATACTACTCAGTGATAGAGAATTCCCTTCAGAATTATTCTGAAACAGCTGAAAAACCATAGGAAGATATTCAGAAAAACTTTGATCCTGGAGAGTCAGTTTGCATGACAAGGTGTTACACAAAAAATGTGGTGATGATCTTTGTAACAAAAAGTTCAAGAACAGCACAGATACAAAAAGTCCTTGAGATGTATTACTCCATATTTCATTGCAGTAATAGACACAGATAAACAGCTGAGCAGAAGTTATGACCTGTTTCTCTTAAGTACTCTTGCAATGTTTTGGACAGCTATGCAAACTTGCATGTTCCTAAAATCAACTCAGCTTTGTCTCTTTTGCTCTATCCTCTATTTACATTCTTCTGCATTTCCTTGCATCTTCTGTAAAAGACTTCTTAGTCTCATTAAAAACATAATTAAGTTCCACATGGCACTGAACTCCTCCTAGGTGTTTACAAAATCATTCCAATCATGCCAAAAAGATAACTCAGCTAATAGTGCTAGGAACTCTATAAATAAGACCAAGTCTAGACTACTTGAGAGACAGGTTTTATGTCTGGAATCCCAAACACTGCAAGTTAGAGGCCCAACGGTAGCAAATTATTTTCTTTAACATAAACTCAACAATTTAAATATATAAAGAACATAAAGTTCTAAGTAGGCTGGTATCCTGTTACCCTGGCAGCCCAGAGAAGTGGTGAAGTCTCCACCTCTGGCATCACTCAAAACCCACCTGGGCAGCCTGCTGTAGGTGAACATGGTCTGGCAGTGGGGATGGACCAGAGGATCTTCAGAGGTCTGGTCCTATCATTCTGCTACCCTCAGAAAGGGAACTTTTTTAAAAAATAAAAGAATACTATATACAACAGCATTAGACAGAATTGTAAGATCAATAATTTGATGACTACAAAACATGAACTTATTTTTTTATTTTTTAAATCTGCTAAATAATTTTTTCTGATTTTTGGTTCACCTCATAAAGAAGCATGAAACACAAAAGTCAGCTGACGTGCAGCTGGTAAAATGCAGTCTGTTTTCCCAATTAGGNTATCTGGGTTTTGCATGTCTGCATATACTTATGGCTTGCAGAGTACCTTCTGCAGCAGAGGAAACAGAAAGTCAAAGGTTCTTTCCAGTGCCAACTAGTCTTCCTCAATATTCTGAAACCACACTACCTAAATAACAAAAAAAATCTGCAATTTTTTTTTTTTTTTTTTTAAAAGATGGAGGCATGGGTTTGCTACATATTTCATTAGCCACAATATATGAGTGAGAGCTGTGAAAACTGACTACTTCATATAAAACTGTGAAGCTTTATTAACTGCAATTAACAGAGCAACTTCCTTTCCCAAAGTNAAACTCAACAATTTAAATATATAAAGAACATAAAGTTCTAAGTAGGCTGGTATCCTGTTACCCTGGCAGCCCAGAGAAGTGGTGAAGTCTCCACCTCTGGCATCACTCAAAACCCACCTGGGCAGCCTGCTGTAGGTGAACATGGTCTGGCAGTGGGGATGGACCAGAGGATCTTCAGAGGTCTGGTCCTATCATTCTGCTACCCTCAGAAAGGGAACTTTTTTAAAAAATAAAAGAATACTATATACAACAGCATTAGACAGAATTGTAAGATCAATAATTTGATGACTACAAAACATGAACTTATTTTTTTATTTTTTAAATCTGCTAAATAATTTTTTCTGATTTTTGGTTCACCTCATAAAGAAGCATGAAACACAAAAGTCAGCTGACGTGCAGCTGGTAAAATGCAGTCTGTTTTCCCAATTAGGGAGGAAGGATGTGGGACAAGCTGAAAGTGGGCATGGGCTTGAATACACTAAAGAAAATGGGCTAAGCAAATACATAAAACAAATACTCTTCTCCCCAAAAGTGGAAGGATATTGTAAATAAACACATATCTAATTACAAATACCTTAAATTGGCTCAACAATCAGGGCTTCATTACTAGATTTACAGTATCACAGTATCACCAAGGTTGGAAGAGACCTCAAAGATCATCAAGTCCAACCCACTACCACAGACCTCAAGACTAGACCATGGCACCAANGCATGGGTTTGCTACATATTTCATTAGCCACAATATATGAGTGAGAGCTGTGAAAACTGACTACTTCATATAAAACTGTGAAGCTTTATTAACTGCAATTAACAGAGCAACTTCCTTTCCCAAAGTGAAGCAGCACCAAAAAAACCCCTTCACCGCTATTTGTATAAAAATAACACTACAATGCTTTTAGTAAGTCAAGAGATAGTCATTTACTTTGGACATCACATCAAAAAAGTTCAACAGTATTTTGGGAGCATTTCACTGTTTATGTCCTGTGGGGATAAGGCCTTCTGCTACGGAGCAGACCATTTATAGATAAAAAAGATCTGCTGTGTAACAGGTTTTCAAATCAGACCTGCACAGTGGAAGATTTAAGAGCCCAGACAAATACTTTATTTTAGCTGCCCCCTCCCAATATAAAGGTTGGTATTTTCAATGCCCACATCCATAAGAAAACAATACAGATCATCCCTATCGACAACATTACAGCAACACTAATAACTTGGTTACATCTAAGATTTCTTCAGACCTGGCAGAAGGAGGAAGGTATGGTTTTGCTTCCCTTAGGACTGAGTGACAGCAGTGTTAATTTATGTCTGTAGTGCTGACTAGTACACGCACCACACAGACTTCTGACAGAGAATGCTCCTCATTGCCTGAAGCCTACTGTTTTGTGTCTTTTTTTCAGGATTTCCAGATTAATTTCCAGAATTTCAGCTGTACTAGTGGGTAAAGTTAAGTTCTTCAAACAAGTATAATACTCTACAGGAATGCCAACATACTTTTGATTGCTCACTACTGTCTATCCAACTGCAAGCGGCCAACACTGCTATATGGGAATTGGGTTCAAAAAAACTTACTTCAGCTAGAAACTAACAAGAAATTCATCTTCATGGTGAATCTGTGGTTACAAACATTGTATGTCCCAATCAACCATTGAAATGTGGCAGCATTTTGTTTGATAAATTCTGCTTTAGCTTATCTTTGAAAAAGAATATTACCTCAAACTTTGTTTTGTTTTTGTTTTTGTTTTTTTTTTGCACCTAACAGATTACCATCTTGAATCACTTCTTAAAACGCCTTTCAAGATAGTCAGTTTTATGACATTATCTGTATGTTGCATGTAAGCTGGAGAGGACAAAGGGCTTGAAAAATCAGTTGGTAGTAATCAGAAGGGTCGTATTTCCTTCATGGAGTAGGTACTCAACTCCCAAGCTCAAGAGACAAATATGGTGGAAGAAAACCATGTGCAGGTAGGCTTCCTCAGTTTAGAGCTTATTGTGCCCCTTCTCAGTACCTTGCAGTGTAATATATCCTGTCCTTTGACACATCCCTGCCACGCATACAAATAGCATGGACTATAGTTAGAAAGGTTTTTTCAGCTCAGCTATTCAGGACAACCAGTCCTGAACATATTTGAGCCTCTGAACATTATCTGTCAGCCCCTTTTTGCTGACAGAAGACAAAGAAGAAAAAAACCTATTTTCTCTACAAAATCATTTGATTAGCAAAAAAAAAGTTTATAAATATCACATGAAGACAATAATAGAAAGTGCACAAAATCTTTAATTATCAGACACCAGTCACTTTTGAGTAAAACAGGTTGCTTTACTCTACCATTTCCTGAATTGCTCTCGAGACCAGCTCCTTAGCAAGGTCACAGCATTCAGATATGCTCCTATAAAGATGCAATAAGAACTCATAAAGTAAGCCATTAGTTGAGGATGGCTTAAGAACACTGTGCAAAAGAAATTTTGATCCAGCTGATAAATATCAAGTTCACATGGTAAATATCCTTCACACCAGTTTGTTCTGGGGCCAGCAGATATGGACATGAAATGAGATGCATACTCTGTTGAGGCTGTAGAGAACCCAGCCCACTGCTCACACAGACCTCATATCTAGATGATTTAACAATTATCACTCATGGTCAGACATGTACTCAAATAACAATCACTAGCAACAATTTCACCCAGCCTGATTTCCATGGGATAAGACTACTGCATTCTTACTGCACTATTCTATAAACTGGAAGAAAATGTGTCTAGTTGTATTGATCCTGTAACATAAATTTAACTTCAAAACTAGATATTGAGAAATACTCTATTTCTGGAAGAAAAATGACATCTTTGATTAAGCCAGGCATATATTTTAATATTAAAAGTCTCCTCTTAGGAGATATGGTTTTAATTATGAGAAAGCGCTGAAAGAAATACAAATTTCTGTACTGGCATCTTCTGGATTTAATACTCAAGACATATCTGAATATTATTTCAATGCCAACTAATGGTTTCTTTATCATCTAAAAGGCATGCAACACCTTTGAAGTCCATTCTAGATTGCTCAAGGTCTGAAACACTTACTTTTGACAATCTGGGTTTCTAAATAAAAAAAAAAAAAATTAAATTAAGGAATGGCTGCAATTTGTATCATTTAAAGGACATGTATTTTGTTTGACATTCCATCTCACAGACTTGCCTTACTAAATTCAAGATTGCTGCAGGGATCCCCTGAACCACCACAAAGAAGTAGAGAAAAGTGATGCTTTGGCTGCAAGGAACAGTATTAATGACAAGGTTAGAAAACAGCACCTGAAGCACAGGATTATCAGCTTCTAATTTAAATTGTGTTTTCTGTGCTCTTCCCCTTCTGTCAGACTTATTAGAAATGCTAATAGAACAGGCATATGCCACTGCTCTGCAAATGACATACCCCAATCTCATGGCACAGCACTCACACTTCTCAGTGGGCATGAAGTCAGCCTATATACAAGTTAAAAAAAGGAAATTCTTGTTCAAGCAAATCATTACTTGAGAAAGAGCACAAAAATGCCAAGTGAAACCTCTTACTCGCTTAACTGACACAATCTCATCTTCTGCTTGACCACACATAACATCTATTCTGAGTCTTATGATCTGAGTATGCTAGAGGCATGAGAAAAAAACCCTCTGTAACTAATTTCCAGGCATACTCACTTTGATTATTAAATCAGTCTCAAAGAAAAAGGATTAGGTTTTCTGCTACATCGCAGCTGAAAAACGTTGCAAACATTTCTATTACTGATCAAAGAGACAACATGGTTGCTCCTGGCTGTTAGCATATACATACAAAACCCCCCCCCATGCCAACCCTATGAAGTCCCTAAGTTACTTTGCCATTAAATCATTAGCTCCTGCAGCACTACATTTGTCGTGTTGTTACTCCAAAACAGGAGCACTAGAATTTGTCAAGAAATACATACCACTGGAATCCATCTCCACACTTCAATCCAGATATATTATATACAAGGTATGCTTTCCCTAGGAGAAAAATCTCCCTGTAGCCTTAATTCTCCCTTTGTTCATCAGACCAATCTGACACATAAAATATAACTTAAACAAAACATAAGCAACTTGACAGTGAGGGAAGATGAAAGTAGTGTGGATGATCTACCTAAAAGTGGGAAAATACAAGAAATGCCAAGAACTGTACCTATAAAGGACTTAAAAAAGATTAAAAGGAAGCAAAGTACAACCTAAATGTCTTGCATTATACCTCAGTGGTGTAAGCAGCAATTTATTTATTGAAATTACATTTAATTTACCCAGACAGTAGTCAAAGCTGCTAGACGGTAATCAATAAAGTAAAAGCTATGGAAAACATACTACCAACCATGTAGATTAAGCAGATAATATAAGTGGATACAGCAAATGTTAAGATCATGACAAATATCCCTTGGTAACTTTTCACTGTTAATGTATAAGAATTAGTACTAACTATTAAAAAAAAAAAAAAAAGGAAGAGAAATTCTAGGCCAATACCTCTATAAAGAGGTAAATTCATAAGTGAGCACTTGGCAGCCTGAAAGAGAACTAAGATGTCACTTCTCTCAGAACAGCTACTGTTTACATGCCATACTTTGTTATTCAGTGCTTTTGCTAATTGCATAAAAAACAATCTGATGGGATGCATTATCTGCTCTAAAGGTAGGCATTTTACTTTCCATCCTGTGGAAGGCTCATCTTAATGTAATGAAATAGGCTTGGCCAAGGTTGAGATTTCTCAACCATTGGATTATTTCTTCAGTCATGTTACTATTCTTTACCTAACAGCAAGTATTTAAAGAAAACTCAAAATAGGCAAATTAAGCCACAAGGTACATTGAAACCTAGGTTTAGTGAGATTAGGCTAGTTACTATTTAACGGAAATTAGCAGCTTCCTGTTGTCAAGACAAGCAGTGAGGGATTTCCACTTTGAGCTTTGGTGTTTTGTGCTCCCACAAAGACCCGCACCATAACTTCTATTTCAACACTATTCCAAGGTTAAATGGAAGTAAGTATGGAGCACTTGAACATATTAGTTTCTTCATCCTGCTTCTAAGTATGTTTCAAGTTTGACAAATTTTGTCTTCCAAATAAAGGTCTTGGATCTCCTTCCACTGCAAAACTCTTCCTCTCCACAGACCTTCTTTTCTTTACCAACTCCTGTTTAGAGCCTCAGCAAACATTTATGTCATTTACTTGACAGACAGCATAGACTTATGGGATGAAGCAGGGAGGGACATCCAAACACCTTCTCCACATATCCAAGTAGCTGATTCCCTTAAGGCTGTTTCTTTCTCATCATAATTTATCATTTTTAAATGAGGCAAAAGGAAAAAATGTCTCCTGCTCACAAAACATGCAGTATATGCAACACATGCCACTTTATTCCAGTTAAAATTCTGAGATCTGCAAGCATGTAACGTGACATTTTTGCAGTAGGGATATATTACAACAATGTTAAGTAGCATGATGAGGAAGAGAATGCATTCAACTTCATTTCAAGTTGTAACAGCTCACACATGGACTGTGTCCAAAGTTTACTAAAATGTCCATTAATCACTTCAAGGTTAAAATAATAATCAGAAACTTCCACCACAAAGAAATAAAAGTTTCTTACCAAAAGCCTTACAAGAAAGTATTATAAGAAATACACAACTGTGAATGTTTTTCCCCTATGCTTTCAAACAATTTCCATCTCGTCTAACGTGCTTCCCACCATGGGAACGGGAATGGCATGCAGGATCATGACTCCATCTAGGTGTGGTGCCTTTCTAGATAGGGCACAGTCTGAGTTGTGCTGCCCCTGCAATATACCCGCCTCGGGTCTGCCAACAAAGCACAGCAAGTCTGGATCTCACAGTGATTAGGCTCAGACTAGCAACGCTTTTCATACCAGACCTGAGGGCTGCGGCAACCGAAGGGCTAGTCTGTTGTCACAAGGGCTGTAAAGGCTGGGCTCTGCTATCAGTGCTCTTTCAAAATAAATTTCCTACAAAGAGTTGACAAGAGATAAGCAGAGCTGGCAGCAGTCAGCCCAGGCAGTGGAGTGCAAACAGCTCCTTAACAGGCGTATCCGACTGCCCAGGGAAGCTTTGAGCGGGCAGTTTGTAATCCGAGTAGTTTCACTAGTCAGTTAAGTGAAATAATTTGCAAAGGAGCACATCTGGAACAAGATACCTGCGGGACATCATTCGGACCGCGTTTTGCTTTAGCAATGCGCAGGTGTGGTCTGGAAAGGCTGCGAGCATGCCCTTCCAGAGACACAGGCTCCAGCACGGAAAGCCTGACCTTCCACGATTCTCAAAAAAAGGAAAACCCCACACAGAACAGTGATCTAATTTAATTCGTTGTGCGCAAATAAGACACGAAATCACTTTACTGGCAGAATTTTTGCTAGCAGCATTTCAAAACACAACTCATGTATGTCAGAAAGGTTGGTCTGTTAACCGCACCATTCAGTTCAGCCGCGTTACCTCTGCCCCAAGAGCTATGGATCTGTTCGGAGCGTGTTTGGGCACACCCTGGGGAGGGTGAAACCAGAGATACTTTTGAGGAAGGCAGAAAACTGCCCCAATTCCCTGCCCAGGAAGAGGCAGAGCGATCGCGTGTCCCGAAACCCATGTCGAGTTTCCAGCCGAATACAGTTTGGGGTGACAAAACTCTGAAGGCAAGTGCTTTTTGGGTACCTCCCACGCATGGTGCCGGGGCTCCACAGCGCAGAGAGCCGCTGGGCAGCGCCGCGCCCGGGCCCCGGCCCACGGCGCTTCCCGAGTTCCACTCCAGCCACCGCATTTCGCGCCCTACGCTGACATCGAAGTAACTCCGGGGCAGCGCCAGAAACCCTGCTCTGCGTCCCAGAGCCGCCCCAAGATCCGCCACCTGTAGCCGCCGGGCAGCCAGGACCCAACACGGCCAACCTTTCAGCGGGGACGTAGCCGGGGCACGGCCGACCTGCCAGGCCCAAACCCTCCCTGCCCGCTGAGGCGCCGTCGGACGCGGGCCCGCCCTGCGTGCCGGGGCTGCTGCCCTCGCCCGCTCCTTCCGCCGGCGCGCAGGGAAGGGGGCTGCCCTGTGCAGCGAGAGCGGGACTCCGCACCGCGGAGCAGGGGCACTTACTGTGTGGGCGCGGGGCGGGGGCGGCAGCGGCGCCTCCTCGGGGTTGGCAGCAGGAGCAGCAGTGCCGGAGTGGTGCGAGCGCGGCTGAGGTACCTCCGGCTCCCGCGGGGCGGGGCGCCGGCGGGCGGGCGAGCGAGAGAAAGAGGGGCGGCTCTGTGCTCCCAGAGCCGGCGCCGCCGCTCGCCCCGGGGCAGGAGGAGAAAGGCGGGGAGTCCCGCTGCGGCGGGTAGCGTGTGCCCCCGGTGAGGTCCACCCCCTGTTAGTCCCGCTCCAGCCACGGCCACCACCTCTCTCACTCGGGCGCTCAACTGGTGCTGCCACAGGTAAAGGCGAGGGACAGGCAGGGCGCACAGCTAGAGGTAATACAGTTAGGTTGTCTCCACCCTGGGGCATACACCAAGGAAAGCATCAGGCGAAGAGGGGATTAAACACCGCTGCGAAGAAGTTCTCAGTTTCAGTGCTACATTTTAGGGGTACATTTTTCCTTTGCTCTTTCCCCACTTCGCTACCAAAGGAGGAGTTAAAATTATTGCAAGGGGAAACTCCAGATAAAAATTTCTGCTGTTCTACTGAGCTGTGTGTTGAGTACTTCTAAATTTGGCATAACCGGAGTAAGGGGCACCCATCTTCATACCTCTTCTAAAGGTCAAAAAATCAGAGGTTCAGGCGCCCAAGAACTTCACAGGCTTCAAGATAAAATGAAACACACAAGAGGTTAAAGTTAGTTGTGGAAGAAATGACAGAAAGCACCATCACCAGGTTGGCCTCATTCCCCTGTCAGATTACAATGGATAGTTAAAACGCCAAACACACACAAAATCCCAAAGCAGCAAAAAGCTAATACAAGAGAAGCTAAGGCATGAAAACTCAGGCACTTGAAGGAAAAAAAAAAAAAAAAAAAGTTTAGGAAAGGAGAAAGATCAAAACAATACAGATTTTGGAGCTAGAAATGGGGAGGAATAAGCAACACCAATAAATATGGTAAATCAGTCTTTATTTTATAGAAAGTAGTCTGATCAGTGTGCTGAACCTGCTGTTAGAAGTGGTTTTGCTATTTTTAGTAAAAATGAACATTTGAAAAAATTACCTCAGAGAATATATGGTCTCCAAGTTTATTTCCTTTGAATCACTGTTGCTTTTTTCATATCTATTGCAACTAATTTAACACTGGGTGCTCTTAACAGGAAGGGAGTGGTATCTAATGCAGGATATCTCAAAAGTTTATTTCCTGTATGTGGTAGCAAGGTTCCTAAAATGCAGTGAAACATGTGTAAGCTCACCTTGTGCCACAGAAGCGTGGTACAAAATCTGCATTTTTCACCATAAACATCCTGCAACATCAGCTGCCAGCTGAGAATCTTCTGTCTAGAAGTCACACAACATGCAAGTTTAAGTACCCTGATGGCCAGAGTTTAAACTCTCACAATTTACTATAGTAAAGAACTTGGATGATACATCTGAGGTAACTGGATCAATCAGCAACACAAGAATGACATTCTCTTGATTGCATTATGTATTCCTACACAGGCAAACACCAGTCACAGCTGCTAGTCTGTGATATTTAAAAGGGATACCATCAACTACAAGCTAAGTTATCTTGCCTGGACATGAAATTATTGTCATCAAGCACTGGAAAATAGAGATGTTAAGTTCTATTTGTCCACATGGCTAGTTCAAGCACAGGACCTCAGAACACTGGGTAGCCACTATTACCCTTCTCTTTGAGTAACTTGCATAGAGACAGGGAGAAAGCTTTACTTGCTGGAAGGCAGAAGTCTGTGGAAAGAGCAACAGCTGGAAGAGTTTCAAGTTCCCTTCTTCCCCCAATGACTAGGATTTAAAGTTGAAAGCGCCCCTTTAAAAGTTTCAGACTCAACAGAGGGTGATTCATCTTGATTCCATCATTACAAGAAAGCTACCCATAATCTGATTCACAGTACTTGTTAAAACATCAATGAACGCTATACAAGTAAACAACTGATTTGTAAATGAAGTAGCAGCAGCAACATAGAATTCTAGAAGGTTGAGATTCTGCAGGATTTATTGGGAAGATTACGAAAGTGTGGCAAGTACATTGTGATGTTACATAATTTAGTTTTGAGAGTAGCTTACGGTCACTATAAACATTACTGAAAATGCCTGATCACAATCAGTACTTCTCTGGTATAAGCGTAAGTTTGCCAGAATTATTTGTAGTGCAGCTCTACTCAGAAAAATGACAACATTGTATGTCTTGGAAAATTACATACAAAATCTGCTCAGTTCGCAGATAAGACACCTTTTTGTGGTTGCCTATACGTGCAACTGAGCTTGAAATAAAGCTAATGAGACATAAATATTTAAGGACAAAACAGCAGGGACATAATTATATAATGTTGCCATGACTTTTTGCACATTCTCCTTTTCTGAATGTAACAGTTCAGTGGGTGCATAAAATTAATACACATATATAAGCAGCTATAAAGTCAGGAATTCAGTTGATTCTCAAGGGTTGTGCTACTGTTAACTCCACTTTCCTTCTTTCATGAAAATAAGGAATATTAGAAACTCTGCCTCTGAGCAGCTGACATATGCACTGGGCAAGTCTGTTTTATAAGGTGGTGTCACTTTTAGTCACTTTTCTGGTCCATCACTGTACTTAAACTGTTCTGATATCAATTTCCATTTCAGTGTGTGTTGTGGAAGAACAACTACAACTGAATCACTGAACAGCTGTTATCAGTCTGAAATGCTGTCACATATTTCTTCATGGCAAAATATTCACATTCTTTTATTGCACAATTTGAAAATTCAGGTTCTGTGCATAAAAACCTTCATAGTGTTTGCACTGCAGCTTGCAAAACATACATTTAAAATGACCTCAAAACATTTTACAAAATCTTTTTAAACAATTTTATATTCTTAAGATAGAAGCATCCTGAGAATGTTACAAAGTTCATTTTACAAGCCCTTCATATCTGCTATGCTTTATTTATCCCCATAGTTCCTAATTTAACAAGTTTATATTACAGTTAGTATCTTGGTGCTATATTTCACAAAATATCTTTTAGCAAAAAGTACACCATTGGCATTCAAGTAATCCAGCCTCGCATCTAATGTACAAATTAAACCTTACAAGCTTACAAAAAAAGAAGAAAGAAAGAAAAAGAAAAGAAGTAAAGGCTTTGTGCATTAGTAATTTGGTCAAACATTTAAGTTATACAGTTTAATATTTTGGCAAAAAAAAAAAACAAACCATCTTTCCAATTTTTTTTCTTTCATTTTACATCAGATGTAAACATAGAGTACAATGACTGACAGTCTTATAGTACTTTTCTGTTGAATTGTTTTCTTTTTTTAAAGTACTTAAGAAAAGCAGACAAACAGGAACATAAGTGCTAATAATAAACTGAGTATCTCTGGGCTAAATAAAAGACTTACTGGAAAAAATGTAAAAATAAATTAGATTTTATTTTTTCTGCTACAGACATGTAAATAAATAGTCTTTGAAGAAGCTCTAGTGGCATATTCTAAAGAGGTATCTTCCTGTATCTTTCTGATCAAGACTAAAGCTTCACACATAATTTTGACTATTCTTCTAGGAAGATATCCATTAATATTTACATATTTTGTAAATGGAGTGTTCAGGGTTTAAAAATATATTTCTTTTTAAAAGGTTAGCCTGCCATCCTGATGGCAGAGAATCAAACCATGGAAGAGGATACAACTTACAGAACATCCTTCAGTTTCTTAATATCCTAGATGAGAGGAAGGAGATCAGGCAACTTAGAGAGGTAAACAGCCTGGATGCCAGGAAAGGAGACAGACAGTGGCTCGTTACATGAGTGCTTGATTGGACAGGAGTATCTACTTGTACAGGCTTTGTTTCTCTTCTACACATAGGTATAAATTTTATTGTTGGCTGATCAAACAAGTGGAGAAGAGAGACAGTTATGGTTGCTACAGTGAAAGAGAGTAGTATTATCTAAGGTTTCCATCCGAACTCACCTGCTTTTAGAAGGCGGTCGGGTGTTGAATAAAAGCAGAGGCCATGCCCAGATGGCATGCTCCAGGTGTAACTACCTCAAAATGAAAAGTAAACCACTTCAGCAACATCTTAATAATATTCTAAGTATATAATTCAGAGTCACATTTAGCTTTTGTTTTAGGCAATGGTCAAAATCTGAAGGATCTTGTTAATCTTTAAGGCATCGGAGACTAAAAGTCCAGGTAATAAATATGGGAGGGGACAAGCAAGCATCTTTATGGCACAAGCTATCATTGTGTATCTGCTTTGTTGGCTAGCTCCAGGAAAAATATTTTCAGGGATGGCAGAAGGGGAATGTTATACACTGTGCTGAGAAAAATACTAGATCATGAGTTTCACATCATTTCTTAACACATCATTTAAAGGGCTGAATCTATCAGGCAAGATTCTCATCTTCACTGTTCCATCAGCGCCACAGGACAGTATGTGATTTGCTGGTCCTGTCTCAATTTGCATGACTCCTGTCCCAATGTTTCTGAAGAGAGACTGTCGAGCATGCTCATTGATGAAGGTGTGAAGAAGACTGAATGTAGACAGACTCCATACCTGAAAAAGGATCAAAACTTGAATCTCTTATAAAGGTAACTGCCATGATCCTAGAATTGACCAGTAATTGGACTGGAGAAAGAGGACTACAGATTGCACTCATTTTTCTGACACTAACTGCAAAGGAAAAGATGTGGCAATCTGTAATGAGCTATAAAGTATTAATAGCAATATTCTGTAATAAAGATTATATATAGGGACTAAGGTAAGACTAACTAGAAGAAGCACTGCAAGTTAAGACTGACATTTCATAACTAAATCAGTGAATGTGAGTCAGGGTTGAGAACAAATGCAGAACGTATGACACATCTGATTATTCCACACCTATGCGTCACTCTCTTTGAATTTACGTATCATCACCATATTCATCTCTCTTCCCTTCCCCTCATTAATACCTTTATGTTGCCTTCAGCAGATCCTGTGACAAAATACTCTTCTGTAGGATCAACAGCAATGGCTTTGACTGGAGAATCATGACTTTGGAGTAGTTGTTGTTGCTGTTTCTGGCGAAGATCAATTATACATGTAAAGCCTTTTCTGCCTCCAGATATTAACAGCTGATGTTTTGGAGCATATGCTAGCACAGTTGCTCCACTATCATGACAGGTAAAAGCTGAAAGCCAAAGAAAAGTAATTTAAATAAACATACAGTACTTCCTTCAATTTCACAGTATTAGCTTTCATTTTCCACCAACCTCTAATGGTTCAAGGCAGGAGCAACACTGACTATGATAATGTAATCCAATTGACCACTACCAGTCCATTTATTGCAATATCATATATAAGTAAGCCCAAGTTCACATCAGGCATCCTTCAGTTGCAATGTGTTCATATTAAGCAGTTATGATCTGTATGATCTATCCCTCTGCAGTCACAAACTATTAAGCCTTGACCAGAAACAGATTCTTTAACCTCTCTGATGTCTGTTATTTCAAGGCATGTTTCCCAAAAGAAATGTCTCCCTAAATTAGGTGCCCATGTGTCTTTTAAGTTTCCACTGGTTATTTTTAATTTGCTGATTTTCACATTTGTTTGGATATGTGTACTCCCCTAAATGAGTGGAGGAAGTGAATGAAGTTTACAATTACCAGAACAAAGCTATGCCTAAGACTAGACACTATGAATCCCAACACGTGGCACGCAGTATATGAACTTATAGTTCAAAGGGCTCTCTAAATTATGTTCAGAAATTTCATACATCTCACATATATGCATAAGTATTCACCATACTTCAAGTTAACAGCTCTCTCTGGGCCTACACCTGTATTTCAGACATCAGAATGCATTTCTTTTCCACTGTGACAAAATTACAGGTTAATGTAATAAAGTTAATGAAGCCCCATTAAGTATTTATTACATCTCAAAAAGCATACTTATGTGAATAATTCTTCTAAAAGTGATTTTTGTAATACTATATGCAGTTATCTGTACATGCACACACAGAAATAATTTCAAATATTCCACAATATTTGGCATAATAGGCCATAGGATTGGTCAATCTTTGGAAGCAAAAATGTACTACTTCACAAATATAGCAAATAAGTTCACCTCTGAAAATTACATGGTCATGAGATCGTATTTGTACACCTGCTTGTTCAATATAGTCATAAAAAAGACCCCAATATTTTCTAGGAATTTGTTGCATTTATTCATGCGCATATCATCAGAGAACTGCTATATAATCATGGCATCCTGAAGAACAGGATTTTCATCAAGGCAATGAAATACTAAACAGTCCTAAAAAAACATGTCCTCTTATATTCTCCAAGCACATCACATATCTTTGAGTGCGTAACGCTGTCTCTGGAGTACCACCATTTGATCTAATGTTTATGTCCTGGTTTCAGCTAGAACAGAGTTTTCCTCCTAGCAGCTGGCACACTGCTGTAGTTTGGATTTAGTGTGAGAATATGTTGCAGGTCAAGAGAAATTAAGAGTTATTGGTTAACTATGGAGATAAGTCCTCCAGAGACTAGAAAGTCTTGCGGGAGGACACAGGACATTGTAATTGTTTATTCTATTCTCCTTTCCTCTATCCCCCTATATAAGGCATGGACTACTCTCCCTCTTGCTCTCTCTTCCTCGTCCCTTCTCTAAGCATGGGTGTGGGGCTGTTACCTCTTGGTTTGTGGTGGAGTTTGCAGCCCTAGCTGGCAAGCTCATTTCTAGCTATGCCACTCGGCCTGGTCAGCCTGGCATGGGTGGGGTGGGCTTGGTGGGAGGGCAGTTTGTCCTACTCCTGGACCTACTGAGGCTTAGTGTCTGGGGGAGGTTTTGGATGGGTTTGGAAGGGCTGGTAGGCTCAGGTGGAGAACTGGGCCTAATTTGTGTATATATTCCTTTTCTCTGAACACTTCTTGTGTTTCTGTATACATTTGTAACTAACATTCCTATTTGACCTCCCATTCTGTGTGAGTGTACTTATTTTCACATCTTTGGGGCAAAATACCTTTCTCTCCGTTTGCCTTGGGCAGCTTATGGTTCAAAATGTGGACAGAAAAATGTTGATAAACACACTAATGTTTTAGTTGTTGCTGAGTAGTACTTATCCCAAGTGAAAGATTTTTCAGCTTGCTCTGCTCTGCCAGCATGGGAGCCTGGGAGGCAGCATGGTCAGGACAGCTGATCCAAACTAGCCCAAGGAATATGATGTCACACTCAGTACCTAAATCAGGGGGAGCTGGCCAAGGAGGGGACAGATGGTTACTCCAGGACTGTCTGGACATCATCCAGCAGCTGGTGAGCAACTCCACTGTGCGTCACTTGTCTTTTCTTACTACTACTACTACTACTAATATTCTATCATGATTATGTATTTATTTTAATTATTAAACTGTTATTGTCATCTCATTTTCCCCCCTCGATTGTGACTTCTGAAGTTGCTGGCTGGGGTAAAACTTAACCTATCCATTTTGAGTGAAGCCTCTGATTTATGAGTAGGGACACAGTCACAAGTACCTTCAACTGAAGTCTGAGGATATATATCCTGCAAATATGTATTTCATAGCTGTGCTAAAAACTTTAGTTCTGGTAGTGTTACAGGTTTTGTCACGTTAAGACATGTCAGTCAGTACAAGCAGAAATTGCTCAAAATCTTGAAAAGGAACAGAAATCACAATGTTTGGCTGTCAGGGGTTGCATTTATGGTGCAGACACGTGGACGCTTATCTCCATGAAACCAATCATTTAGATATAGCACTAAATAGTTTCACAAAAACTTACTCTTGTGTTTCTGCTGGTGCACTCAAACAGAACAATCAAATACTAAATGCTAATATTAATCATCCTTGTAAAGATGTTGCATGGGACCAGACCCAGCACTGATCCCTGGGAGACTCCACTAGTAGGTCTCCAGATGGACTTGGCACCATCTACCACCACTCTTTGGACTCTATTGTGTAACCAGTTCTTAATCCATCTCACTGCTTTTCTGTCTCACAATTCCTGAGCTTGCTCACAAGGATGTTATGGGAGACAGTATCAAATGCCTTGCTAAGGTCAAGGTAAACTGCATCCACTGGTCTCCCTGCATCTATCCATTCAGTTATGGCATCATAGAAGGCTATCAGATTAGTCAAGCATGCATCCTTTGATAAATCCATGCTGACTACGCCTGATAACTTCCTTCTCTTCCATGTGCCTAGAGATGACCTCCAGAATGAGCTGCTCCATCGTTTTTCCCAGATATGGAGGTGAGGCTGATTCATCTAATAGTTTACTGGAACCTCTTTCTTGCCATTT
>WBNM01021116.1:0-36427 GCA_013399055.1 Ramphastos sulfuratus
ATATATATACACACATATGTGTAAATAAATAAGTGTTCTTTTCCATGCTTCTTAAGCTCAAAGAACAACAATTATATTTTTTAAAATGGTGACCAAAAGCCACGAGCAGCCCAGCCTATCATAACTCACTATAGCTGTTCTTCTGGCAAACTCAAACTCCAGTGTAAATGCGTTGGCAGTGTAAAGCAGGAAATCACTGAAACAATGGCAATCAGTGATACATCAGTATAATTACTCTATGCAGCTTCACAGTTAAGGTTCCTGGTTTGGTATTATTAAAATGCCATTAACTATCCCTGCCTGGGTATATTCCACCCTTCACACACACCCAGCAGACTCTGAGCACCTCACAGTCATTTATAATGGATCTTCACTGTGAAATACAAAACCTCTATTAGCCCCATTTCACACCTCCAGGCCTGAGGTGCCATGAGAATAAGTCACTTTCCAATTCTGCATGCAGAATTGTTTCTGAGAAGAGATGCAGAAGAGGCAGTCACAAGTGTTAGGCTAGGTCCATGTTTGCTGGACCATTCTTTCTCATGGATCCCTGATCATCAGAGGGTGAAAATTTGCAATCTAAAATAAAATACACCGTTGGCTTTTCAGAGGTCTTATGTGTAAGACTGACTTCATCTTCTGGGAGGGTAACAAAGTGCACAGAGGTTGTGTAGTCCCTTCTCTTACTCCTTTGGACAAGTTTTATTTGAATTAGTTTAGCAATATAGTGATATTTGGAGGGCCATAATTACCTGTCTGCATGTGTCATCTGCTCACTGATGTTTCTGGGCTATAGTTATACCTCAGTGTGTTAGCAACCAGGCATTGCCACGATGAAGAGCTTTAATTACAATGCCAGTTTCTCTCTTTAAGGCTTCAGTTCTCAGTTCCTCTCTTTTAACTGAGCCCTAGGTGTGAAAATGAAGAATCCTACCTAAAGCAGTCTCACTACAGAGCAGCTATGGGTTTTGACTCTGGGTCTCCAGACGCAGTTTAAACAAGGGATGGGGGGAGAAGGTAGATATGCATACAAGGTTTCCATAGGAAATGTGTTTGCAAAGGCACTCTGAGGAGAACAGATTTGTGCCAAATGCTTGTGGAACTGAAATGTAGACAGTCAGGGATTTTGCTAGCTTGGATCACAAGGGAGTCTGTATTTTCCTCATTGCCATAGAACAATAGAAACAAACCTGCAGGATGCAAGCCTCTCTCTTTGCCCCCTCTGATAACTATGCAAAATGAGGAGGTGATCTGTCTTCTCCTTTCCTGAGTAATATTCACATCATAATCATATTTTGTTCTGCAAGATGATCTGTGAGCATTGCTTGTCAAGTGGGCACATATTATTTAATAGCAGTGGCAATAGCAGGTGGGTACCCCACCTTTCTCTTACTCTCAATTAAGTTTTTTACCTGCAAAGCTTTCACAAAAACAGGCATTTTCCTGTGGAAAAAAAAAAGCTTTTTACTTACATTCATTTCCAAATTCATAGTGTTTGACTAATTCCCCCAAAGACTTTGTGTTCAAAATAGACTTACATCCATTTCTCCTGCAGGATTTTCAGCTTGGTCACTGACCTAGAAGTCTGCCAGCCGCCGTGCTTTGCTCTCTGCTGTCTGTGTGTTATGGTCATCTGGTGTGGCCTGATAGAGAACACAGGCAAAAAAATGTCACTTGTATGTCTCTTGGTCTTTGAAACATATTGAATAGCTAATGATAAAATATTCTAGATTAAAACCAAACATTTCAGCAGGTATGGCTGAGAATGCAAGAGAAGCCAAGATACGTCCCCCGCAAAGGTCTTAGAGATGTCTGCTATGGACAGGTAGAAGAGAGTCTATAATTCAGGGAGTATAAATAGGCTTTCTGCTCTCATATCAATATTTTATGCTATTCATGGGGAATCAGTAAGGTATTATTAATTGCTTCTAGCAACACAGGTAAAGTAAAGGCTGATCTATTAGCAACATTAAAACTGAAATATTAATTCCTAGAAGCCACAAAATGGACTAATGTCAGGGCTGGAAATGGGAATGCTACAGCACAGAAAAAAGGTGTTCCCTTCTTTAGAAGCAAGGGCTGCACTGTGGCTTTGGACACAGGCTTGAGCAGAGGGTGCTACATAAACCAAATCAGCCCAGAAACAGCTTTAGGAGACATCCTGCCTGAGGCAAGTTCTGCACTAAAGAGTTGTTCTGGCAGAGCTGTGTAATGAGGTGTGGTTGTGACCCAGGTAACCGTGCTCTTCACGTGGGCAGTTGTAACGGCAGATAGGGTGTTCTTGGGGGAAGGGGAACTAAGCAGACAGAAGCATGGTTTTAACTCGAGTGAGCTGCTGCCATACCAGCAACACCTCACCAGTACAGCAATGACTGTGGTGCAGACCAGGCTTCACAGCTGGCTCAAGGAGTGTCAGTACAGAAATGGGCTGGTTTATGGTTCTCTCATGTCAGCAGCAAAACCATGAAACACCTTCCAGGATAGAACCTTGGTACTGCTTTTTCTCACAGCCTTGTCAGTAGTTCTGGCTGAACTCAAGGGTACAACTCCTCACCTGGATATTCTAAGACCAACTTTCAATGTCTGTTGCTGGGCACCTATTGATTTTTCAGCTATGGCTTTAGCAAAATGTGAACACAAACTCTGGATGGGTTCACTTCATAGAGAAGGCACCGACTGGAAACAGATTTTTAGATCTGGTAGGAAATGAAGCACAGGGAAACTGATTCTCTTTGCTTCTTCAATGACTCACGGCGTGGCAGGTGTAGCTTGAGAAGTCACCAGCCCTGTTTGCAGCAGTTTAAAATGCTAACACAAAAAGTGAAACAAGTGGCAGGTAGGAATTACCAAACATAGCCATAAAGCTCTGCGTCTCTCCTATAACGTCTGCCACACATATACCTGGGTGCTAAAGGTTTATTTTTAGAAGTAATCTTAGGTAGAATTAATTATATTGTGCTTGAAACTGCTGAACAGCCAATGACATATCAATGTGCTAATGGTGTCACTAGAAGTCTGCACTTCAACAATGTGGGTATTCTACTTTAATAGAAGAAATAATTGTACATCTAATTAACAGTACATATTTCTGAGTAAAACTATTTGCATCTCTTCCCATCTAGGCCAGATCTTGCCACCTATCCTCAAAATAAGCAGGTTTGCTCTGAAAATTAGTGTGCTTATTTTTAGAGAACTCCTGAAGCAGAATTAATATGATTAAAGGTCCAGCCTTTACTGTCTGTAAAATGTAGCCTCATGCACAAATGTTCTAACGATCGTTAAAGGATAAATGCTGACCAAGTACTGCTGCCTAACTACTACTTAACAATAGGAAGCACGGCAGAAAGCAAGCACAACTAGCAGTTAAAAATTAACTACTGCTGTTTTCAGTTTGTACTTACACAGCCTTTGGGCACAGAAACTGACAGCGAGACAGACACCTACGTTTTCAAAACAGTCTAATAAGAACCGAAATAGCCACAAAGGGTTAGTTTCAGGACAAAGTAACAACACACCTAATTAAAGCCTGCTACTTCCAGTAGAGTGCTACATATGACCAGTTTTACAAAAGGAACAGAAACAAAAAATAGGCTGATGTTAGCAAGGGAGGTTTGAAGCACTACAAGAGTCAAACGTTTTCACCAGCAGCCACCTCCCACCCACACCATGTAGCTGGGGACCAGATGCTTGGGCTTGCTACAAGCAACGCTGATGGAATTAGTCAGTGATGTGGGAAGGTACAAAAGCAGTGTACAATCAAAAGGCAGCATACAATGTACAAACATATTACACAGAATAGCTCAGGCTGGAAGAGACTTCAGAGATCATCTCCTCCAACTGCCCCACCACGGACAAGAACACCTCTCAGATAGACTCAGTTGCTCAGGGACTCATCCANAAGATAGGTGATGCCACAGAGTCTCACCTCCCTCATAGTGAAGAACTTATTCCTAGGATCCAGCACACAAGCAGAGTGTTTCATTTGAACAATACCCAGGAATAACCCAGGAGTTCCAAACCATGGGGATCTCACCTTGTGTGCATAGAGCTGGTTTCAAAACACAACTTAATGTTAAATATTTACAAGTATCAATAACAGATGGAATTCTGATTTGTGTTAATAAGCAATTACATTTTGGACCATAAGTGCCAAATATCTTTGTTAGATGAAGGTTTTTTTGGTATATGCATTATTAATTATTATTCCTGGGTAGATGCACACTGTGGGACTAATCACCAAAACTAAGCACTGAGTCAGATCCCAGGCACGTGGATTTTATCACTTAAATTTCAGCAGTGCTCCCTCGACATTATTCAAACTAAGGATGCAGGTTTTATGGTGGCCTTATAAGCATTCCAGAAGAAAAGACAAATGTGATTCATGGAGAGATTTGTGGGGGCCTCTTCTGGGTTTTCTGCACATACATAGCTCTGAGAGCTGCTGATCAAAGTTAGTGAGAGATTATTCATGTGCCTTCCAAGATACATTTGCAGATGAAAAATGACTGGCTTTTCATTTCCAGCTAGTTAAAATGAGGTATCGACTCGATATTCCAGCAAAGCAACCTCTGGACCAGCAACTAACATGAGATATAGCAGAGTAAAAAGACAAGGAAAAAAAAATTTGATCCATGTCCAAAGCAAATAAGAGCAAAAGGCCTATTGTGACAAGGGGGACAATAAATCAGATGGACACCTTATAGCGAAGCGCAATTTTCTCCTAGCTAAAGCTATGACAAAACTGAAATGTTTACATGAAATCATGCAACTGTCAGCAAGCTGTTCACTTTGATGAAAAGAAACTACAGTGCCTTTCATTCTAAATAGACTATTTCCATTTTTCAACTTAAACCTTTCCTCCACTGCCAAATTTCCCATTGGACTGTCACAGATTTTTATTATTGTTATTAGTTATTATTACTTAACGCTTACAATGCTGCCAATTTTAATTGCAACACTCTCTTGCCCTCTTATTCTTGTATTCCCTTGCTTTTTGTTTTAATGAAGCAATTAGTTCCTCCTGAGGTCAGTTATATTTGCTCATAAACAGTTTTCTTGTGTGTTCTCTGGCAGGTACAGAGAGAGGGTCATTGTCAGAGAAAGGGATGCTGAAATACAGAAACACCTTCGGCCACTGGTGCCAGAGGAATCACTGCGCACAATAAGCAACCATAATCAGAAGCTTTTGCAAAACCACTCTTCAAGCTTCTAATCAGAGAGGCAATTAGAAAGCACCTTCAGTTGCTTGTCCAGTGCCAGAGCTAAGTGTTCCTCAGTCAGCCTCTGTTATCAAAGATTTCCAAATTAACTACACGACTTTTTAATCCCTCAGTTTGGTTGCAGATTATTTCAGTCAAGTATGCTCTGTCACACTGAGACCCAAGATGCTGCAGAAAAACAACATAAGACAAAAGTAAAACCACCAGAAACATGTTGGATGAGGGAAATCAGCATTTGGAACCAAGGAATATGTTGGGAATTTGTGTTTTGTCAGAGGCAATTGTGTTGTTTGTAACAACCCAGACATCAATTGTGATGCACAATCTTCAGTGAGGTCTGTAGATTTCACGGGAGAGTAAGTAGGACATCAAAGAAGATTAATGAAGAATTTGGTGTAAGAAACACTGATGGTCTGGTTCAGTTTGCCACATTTCAACCCTGAAGTAATACAAAATGTTTTAATGCTGTCTGCAGAGAGAGAGAGAGAAGTGCTTGGATTTCTTAGTGTGCAGACTGTTTATTCTGCCCATGCAATTCCTGTTGGGACACCCACAAAATAGCCACAGATCATCCACCAAAAGTTCTTGCAGTCCAACAGAAATATCCATGCAGGATCATATTTGTACAGCCAGGCAGGGCAAATGGAGACAAAACTGTCAGGCTTCAAAGTGTTTACTTTGTTAATGCCTGGCCAGCTTTGGTGTGAAATGCAAAGTCCATCCAAATGCTGTCCTCAAAGCCATCCTCTGATTTTGCAGAACTGGGCTGTTCCCCTTATTTCTAGGATCTCTTCCAGAGCTTCCCCAGCCCACTAGTCAATAGCTTCCATCAATGATGTTATACTTTGGAAGACCAACTTGAGGCCACACTCACATCACAGTAATGAGAGCAACATAAAATCCCAATAGCTTAGAGATAGATACACAGATATCCCTATCTATCTATTACTTCTAACTATAGCAGCAGACAACTTAATTTAGGGGCTTTTCTTAGCAGCACTCCAGCAAGTTCTGGCTCTGCCATAGGTTGAGGAGATGGTACTTGTTAGAAGCAGACAGCTAATACAAGCTGCATTAAAAATGAGATACACAGGCAGGATTTTTTTCCTTATTGCTGATAGTTTGGCATGTCTGTGTGCTGTCCTACATCTCTCTTGTAAGCATCACTTGACAATGTCGCTGCTTGTACTTCTCCGTCGCTCTAACCAACAGGCTGACAACAGCAAACACCTGCAACAACCATTCTTTTTTTAGCTCAGCATATCCAAGTACCAAGAGAGAATACGGAAAATAACTTTTTGCTGAAGCAAAGGTTCACGTAGTCTTGGGCAATGTTTTCAAGCAATTGCCTCAGCACTGAAGCATCTGTTGGCAGTAAACACTCCTAACTAACGTCAGCTTTGAAAAAGAGACCGAGGCTTAGTTAGCTCTTCTTCGTATCTACCAGGAACTCAGACTGTGCTTGATTTGGGTTTGGTTGTTTAGGGTTTATGACTTCCTGTCTGTTTTCAGTCAACCAAAATGGATTGTTGTCAGGTAAGGCAAGGTAAAAAGTTGTTCTAGATCTTTCTGAGAATCAATTGAATAGCATTGCCCCTGCCAGTCCTGGGAGATACACCTTTGCTTCGGGTCTGACAAACCGCTCCTCAGTTTCCAGCTTGCCTCCTCCAGGCTACATTTCTCTCTTTCTAACATTTTCTGTATTAAAATACCCCCAGGTAACTTGCTTCCTGCCTAATGACTACTTGAGAGGATTCATAGTTACAGAAAATCAATGTTTTAAATGGTATTGAACAATGCTCTCAGAATCTCAAGGTGACTGGTTCAATCTTCAGTGATTACACATGACACAGTACCATCAAAGTAAGCTGCAGAGTTGTTCTTTGCCTGTTTTGTTATGCCTTTTCAGACACAGCATCACATCGTTTCAACCAGGAACTTATCCTCAGCTACAAGAAGGCAGTGGGATTCTTGCAAGACATTTTAATTTAGTGGAAACAACCAAATTTGCTGAGTTTAAGGATTAAATGTAAGGGGTGAAATGGTTCCGAACCAACAAACATGCACTCATTTTGGAAGTAGTGTCTTTTAAAGTATGATACACATAATAAGAGATAGATAATATCCATCCACTGCCCTACAAAGCTACATGATATTTGTCTGTAATTTGCTTCCTATGGCTAAACCAGAAAGTCTTAAAGCAGAGCCTCCTCTCTTAGGGAGTGCCACTGTCACTAGCCTTCAGAGTCCTGCTGCTTCCTGCTCTGTCCTGCTGTCCATCTGCCCCCATAGCTTTTTTTCCCTCTCCAGTACAGTGATCACTTTCCTGCAGTTTTTGCAGGATGGTAGGATGGGTTTTACAAGCTATGAGGAGAAAACATCAACCCCCTCAAACAGAGTAAGGATTACCAGAGGTTTTCCAGATCATGTGATGGCATATTCCTCACTGTCCTTTCTGGTCATTACTCAGAAGACAGCAGTAAAACCAATTAATGATTTCACAGAAACTGCACTAGTCCATCTTTTCAAGGAGAGTGGGTGTCCAGACATCAGGCAGACGTAAGTGCCTGCATATTCCCTTCCCTGCACTGCGTTTTTTGACTGCTGTTCTGAAGCACTGCTTTGCACTGGCCAGTTGATGGAGGATTCCCCAAGGCTATAAATATTGAGGACTCAAGGACCTACATATTTTATTTCACCTCCTTCTCTGAGCCTAAAGCATCAAAACCTTCGTTTCCAGGCAACTTGCCTGAGAAAATATAGCTGCTTTTAAGTTATTATGGTTTCAGTGATTGCAATGATTATTTAAATGTAGAAATACCTCTTCAAATAAAATGACAGGCTGTCAAGTTCACTGGTGATGAATGATATTTTGAAAAAATCCAACAGAAAAGCAATTACAATTATGGGACATACTTTTTGTACTCATGCTTCTGAGGTTTGCAGTGGCAACAAGCCTCAAACACTTCGGGTAAAGAAGAATTCAGCTTGCCAGCACCAAGAACCTGTGTGGTGCAGTGGAGAAAGCTTAAAATCTGTTCTACAGCTTTATTGAAAGCAATGTCCATAACCTTCAAAAGCTCTGAGCATGTCTCATACATCTCTAGCTTTTAAAAGGTCAAACTTCTTTTTCATTTTTCTCTCTTATTTGCCATTGCTTTCTTTTCAGTAGGTAAACATAATGCTCATTAAAAAGTGTGTCACAGAAGAAGCTCCAGCAAGGTATAGCACTGAACTTCTGAATCTTGTGCTCCTATGAACAAAAGTAGGGATTGGGGCAAGTTTACCTGAGCTATTCCACCTAATTAATGAACTTAAATCCTGCAAGCTGCCTATTTCTCACAGGCATGATGGCAAGTATAGAAGGTTGGGAAGCCAAGTGTTCCTTCACTCATATTCAGATGTAAAAGCCTAGCCAAATGCTTTCAATGCACTTCAAAGCTGATCTAAGTGTAAATCATTTCTAAATGTCTGAAAAAAACCAGCTTCAATGACAGAGGATATCTGCTGTTTGAGAACATTTGTCTGTGTCCTCTGCCAGGTGAAGCACCTCTCTGTTGGTTTTGCTCTTCATAACCACTCCATCCCATCTCTAGGGGTGGCAGATGTATGCTTAATCCACTAGTTGCTGAAAGCAATCACCTGGGAGACCCTCTCAGATAGCTCAGACTCCCAGTGTAACAGTGATGGGTGAAAGGAAAGGTGACATTAGATCAAATGCATCCCTTCCATGGACATGAATTCTTCCAGTACAAAGATCTGTGCCCTAACATATTAGACATGTATGTTCCATCAGCCCAGAGCAAAGTTCTTGCAGATCTGTGGGAGGAAGCAAACAACCAAAAATCAAAAAAGTACTTTCTCTGCAAACAGATAGCTGTAGATGGCAATCTTTAACAACTTGAAATAACTCCCATCTTACTCAAAACAACCAGGTGCCCAGTTTCACCTCCAAGGAAGATGACTTTGAGGTCTTCAGATCACAAGCCCCGAGGTCGGACAAGTCCACAAGAGTGCTGTGAATAGCTTCCAACAATGCTTGAAAATTCATCCTGTCCATAAATGCAGCCAGAGAGAAAGGGCCAGTGTGGGAACAGGGAATAAGTTGTTAGAGACTTATTGGTGTTCTAAACAAGTGGACAAAGACTGAAACTGCCTCATCAGACATGGGTAGAAGAACTGTTTTGAACAGAAGTTATCTGCAGGGGATTCTGCTGTGGACTGGATCCTTACTAAGATCAAAACTCCATGAGAAACTGTGAATAGCTCAGGTGAAAGCTTTCCTCTGTAAACTCAGTACTTCCTTCTGGGGGACCTGAGGAGAAATGCAGGCAATGAGAGTGGTGTCCAATGTTTAGACAAATCAGCCACGACCACCAGAGTAAGAGCTGTGCCTAACTTCCTTTAATTTGCAAGAAGCTGCATTGCTTCACCTGGGGATGTTCCAATACCCAGGGAATCATCACAGAATCACCCANTGAGCCAGGCCAGGATGCCATTGGCTCTCCTGAACATGCTAGAGCAGCAAAGACTGTTTATGGCCTCTCAGTACTCCAATTTGCTGGTCCAGAACAGTCCAGACATGAACCATTTGTGCCAGCTTTAAAGAATGCTCTCGAAGAAGAAAATTCTGACTAGTGCACTTAGAGTCTCAAAGTGTTTTGTGATAACGCAGAAGAGGTGTGGAAAGAGAGAAGTCAGATACCCTCAGAAGATCTTTAACAGTTATAACACCATTGCAAAATCAAAAGATCTGTTTCATCTAGCAATGCAACCCCTTGTAACTCACTCACAAACATCTTACACCTTCTTCTTCGCTTATTGATCTGAACCCAAGCTTCAGAGAAGAAAAGCTTGAGAAACCAATCAGGGCCTGATGCAATCCTATTACCTGTTTTGTTAAACTCATTCTTACTTTCTTCCCCTAAGCAAATTCTGAGACAATTGGTTTTGCTCTTGCTTATTACATCATGCAATAGAAATTTTTTAGATCTTATTTTGATCACAAAGATTTTAAAACAGGAAGTGATACTCTAAGTCTTGCTTCCATGTATGCATAGAGTAAAAAAAGGATTTTTTTTTTTCCCCAAGGAAGGACATTGAAGGTTGGAGTGGGTCTGGACGAGGCCACGAAGATGCTCTGAGGGCTGCAGCAGCTCTGCTATGAGGACAGGCGGAGCGAGTTGGGGCTCTGAGCCTGGAGAAGAGAAGGCTTCCAGGAGAGCTTAGAGTAGACTTCCAGGATCTGATGGGGGCTACAGGAAGGGTGGGGAGGGACTATTGACAAGGTCTTGTAATGCCAGGACAAGGGGCAATGGGTTTGAACTGGCAGAGGGGAAATTGAAAGTGGATGTTAGGAGGAAGTTCTTTACAGTGAGGGTGGTGAGACACTGGCACAGGTTGCCCAGGGAGGTTGTGGCTGCTCCCTCCCTGGAGGTGTTCAAGGCCAGGTTGGATGAGGCCTTGAGTGACCTGTGCTAGTGGGAGGTGTCCCTGCCTATGGCAGGGGGTTGGAACTGGATGATCTTTGAGGTCCCTTCCAACTTAAACCATTCTATGATTCTATTTGAAACTTTCGTCCTATAACAGGCCACTGTGATAAGATTTTTCAAGGTTTGCTGCAGAATAAAAATATATTTTCTACTTGGATTTCATACTTGAATCTAGAATTTGGCTTCTCTGTCCTTCTCATTAGGAATACAAATGTCATAATCAATTTAAATGCTTTTCCTTAGGCCAACAGATATCTTCTATCATTTTTCCAGGCACTCATTTGCCATGAGATGAAGATAATGTAACTTTTAAGCGGTTTATAATGACCTCTCAGCCTAGAAAGCATAGACGCTTTCTATATTTGCACCTCTTCTGTCAGTCTTCTTCACTAAATCTGACAGCCTGATTACAGGTGGTCTCCCATGGACTTTTACCTACAGGATGTTGTATCTAAATCATTTTCTGTCTCATCATACTGGCATGCCACCAACCATGGTCATGGCACTTCAGGCGCTTCAGGCAAAGGACTGTTTGAAGTCTTTTATAAAAGGAAGAATACAGCAATGGAATAAAATGCAATGATTCCATTAGCCACCTATTTGAGAGCCACACGAGTGACAGTCTTCACTAACAACATTTCACAGACATCTCTACATACACACATATTTGTGCACGCACCTCCAGACCCTGTGCCTGCCTCCAGACACCTCCAGACCCTGTGCCTGCCTCCAGACACCTCCAGACCCTGTGCCTGCCTCCAGACACCTCGCCTGCCTCCAGACACCTCGCCTGCCTCCAGACCCCTCGCCTGCCTCCAGACACCTCCAGACCCTGTGCCTGCCTCCAGACCCCTCACCCACCTCCAGACACCTCCAGACCCTGTGCCCGCCTCCAGACCCCTCACCCGCCTCCACGCACCTCCAGACCCCACGCCCACCTCCCACCTCCACACAGAAGCCTCTTTTGTAAGGCATGGAGTATTGTCTACGTAAAGCTTGAGAAGCTTCTAGGCACCGCCGTAATGAAAAAAAAGCAGTAGGCCACAAAAGCTAATGCGAGGAAATAGGAATTGTTACAAACCCTTAGTGAACGGAAAGAACAAACCCAAATCACTCTGACAACCTTCTCTGCTTAGAAATCTGTTTCAAATGCCATTTATTGTAGCACCACACTGACTGGCACAAAACAGGTGATGAAGTTCCTTCCTTTGATATAGGAAGTATCACATGGGCTGTGTAAGACCCAGCAGAATGCAGAATATTTCCACACCCTGCATGTGTACATTTTTGCCATCATCATTTATAACCATGGTACTCCAGACACTGGAGAAATTTAAATGATTCACGTTTTGTGATTATTTTTCCCTACTCACACTTTCCAGTAGGAATTGTCCTAACAAGAGATTGATTTAGACTTAGATCTGATGGCCTGAAAAGCTTTAATTCACCTGTATGAAGGAATAGCCTCACAACTGTGCAGTGATGAGAACTCTGAGAGCAATCTTTCTCCTTTGCAAGGCTGAGCTATCTTGGATAACTCTCTTTAAACTATTCATTTAGTAGAGATGCAGATAATGCTGTAAAAAGCAAAACAAAGCAACCAACCAACCCACCCCTTGTTAGAACATCCTCTAAACACATGAGACTGAGATGTATTAGTTTGAAGCATTTTACCCTTTCTTCCCATGCTGACTTATTGCAAGCTAACCATTGGGTGAAGATAAAAAGCTTTCCCCTCTTCTATTTTTATCCATTCCAGGACACTGACAATCAATTCACTCCGAGAATAAGAACAAAGGATTGCTTGCTGTATGCAGGTAACCAGGTTGATGAAAGGCCAGACCTATTGCTTCAAAGGAAAGAAATATTGAAACCAAAGGTGAACTGCACTTTTTTATCCTTGCCTGCAGACTGAAACCAGAAAAGGTCATAAGTACATGAAGGTATTTGCCTACAGTATGCTGGAATTTGAGCACTGGCCTTAAAGAAGGCTGAAGTGACATGGTCAAAAACCAGGCTACAGGGTTTTCTGGTAGCATAATCTTGATGCTATGCTGCAACAGGATAAAACAGTGTTTGTGAGCAGTTGGAGCTTGATTTGTCGTTTTAACTATGTAGGTCACCATCACAATTGTTTCATCTGGTTATAAAATCAGCAGTATGGATGCAGTCTCTGACAAACAAAGGAATTCCATACTAAGGCTCCAAGTGAAAAACAGAGCTGACAGACTTGATTACACTTAATTATAACAGGTAACATGCAGTACAACAAATAGCAGGTATTTGTTGAAAATCTAGGAGTATTGCTTTGATTTTGCTATAGATACATCATGTCATTGTCACTGGTAATCCTTTGTCAACTTAACAAATTATTTCTCTGCTCAATATTTACATTATATTCATAGAATGGTTTGGGTTGGAAGGGACCTTAAAGATCATCCAGTTCCATCCCATCTGCCTTGCCACAGGCAGGGACACCTCCCACTAGCCCAGGTCGTTCAAGGTCTCATCCAATCTGACTTGAACGGCTTCACAACCTCCCTGGGCAATCTGTTCCAGTGTCTCTGCACCCTCAGTGGAAAGAGTTTCTTCTTGAAGTCCAGTCTCGACCTGCCCTCTGCCAGCTCAAAGCCATTGCTCCTCATCCTGTCACTACAAGCCCTTGTAAAAAAGTCCCTCTCCAGCTCTCCTGTAGTTCCCTTCAGGTACTGGAAGGCTGCTCTAAGGTCTCCCCGGAGCCTTCTTTTCTCCAGACTGAACAGCCACAACTCTCCCAGCTTGTCTCCCTAGGGTTTATGCTGCATGATATATACAGCAAGCATTAAACCAGGCCTATGCCATTCAAAGTGAGGTGTGAGTGGTGATTAGCTCTGAATTCATCTCACTTTGGACCAGACAGAAACCCAGCATTTCAACATTGCAAGCAATCTTCCCCACCAATCTGAGTGAACAGGAAGCAATGGGCAACACTTGGCTGAAAACAGAAAATGGAGAGAGAATGTCTGACAACTTCTCCTTGCAATTTCTCCCTCCTTTAATACTTGGATTTGGTTATAATTTGACAACTCATCTCTTGCAGGCCTCAAAACTGTGCCTTTTGATGTTGAAGTTCCTTCTGATTTTACCAACTGCATCACACACATTTGTAAAAAGCAAATTAATTTTACTCATTATTTTGAAGGGTTTAGTGAACAGTCACACTCCTCTGTACTGAAACTTTTAAAAGACTTGCCTAGTATGTTTTTGCCTCAAAGATACTGAGGTTTATTCATGATGAAATAACAAATGTTGTTTAAAGCAAAGAAACCATTTTCCTTTAGATAAATGTTAAATTCTTTAATTTTTTTTTTTAAATTTTTTTTTCCTAGGACACTTAAACTTTCCTAAGGAATTCTACTATTGGAGAGCTCTGCCTAAGTTGATGAAAATCCTTCTTTGCTATTAAAAACCACCAAACATCTATGTGTATATCTAGGGAGACATGTACATGCTTATATATTATTGCAGGCTAGCTAATGTAAGTCATGAAGGCTGATAGCAACTTCTGTTCCCACAGATGAGCAGTACCCACTTAAATTCTAAAATAAGAATTTAGCAGCTTATTAAGCTGGAGTTAGTCCTCCTGACCAATACAAATTTAACCTAGTGCTGGAGAATGGATGGAGAAAGCAACAAAGCATTTCGGTTACTCATGCAACAATTCCTTACAGGAGGACACAACTGGATTGATGATCATCTCACACCTCCCAATCAACAACTGCAAACAACTGCAGTAAGATAACAGGGGTCAGACATTTCAATTCTGTATAGCACAACAATGGAAAATTCAGTTGTTTGGGGTTGGTTTTATTTTCTTTTCTTCTTCTCTCTCTCCCCTAACAGTAAACCCAAAGTGATTTTATCCTGATTCTAGCAACACTGCAATCAGTAGTTGTTTGGAGCTGATTCTAAGAGCACTTAGAATGGAAATCTCCATAAGTAGAAGAGTTGTAACTAGTTGTGTGATGGTTTGGGAGTTACACACACATACACACACACTGTGAAATCACCCAGACTAGACTCTGCCAGCTGGAAGTTAAGGAATGGAGCTTTGGATTCACAGCTTAGCACCATGTACAAGCAGATACATACAATATACCCAGAAATATACAAGTTAAAGGTAATACAGAAACATCATACCCCTCCCAGAAATCAGAGTCCCCAGGAGGGGCTCCCAACCACCCTTCCACCTTCTTTCCACCCCTCCATCTTATCCCAGGGTCTGCCTTACACGCAAGGTGAGTTTGGAGGATGGGCCAGAGGAGCTGGAGGCAGAATGATTAGTTGGGTTACACAGCTGCAGAAGCCCAGAGAGAAAAACACACTGACTCTGACAGACAGAGACTCTCTTATCTATATTTGTGTCCTTGTCTTTCTACATCTCAGCAAGCCTATGAGTGAAGCAGACATCAGCAGTGTTTGCTTTTCACAGCCGATAATCTGTTTTTTCTCATTAAAATATTCCAGTTAGCCCCAAACCAGCACAGTTTTCCTGCATGTTAAATATCCTCACTGTTCAGAGCACCCCAGTAGATGAGCAATCTCTGGACAACACAGCCTTTGATCTTGCCATGACCTGGCTGATGCAGCTGGGTAAGGCCCTCCAGGACTGACTGCCACCGCCTTTCCAAGGGGTTAGTAGAGCAGAGCACTGGTGCTGCACTTTCATCACCAGAGAAGTTCAGACTCATAAACATTCTTACAGTTGTTAGCAAGAGCTGTCACCCCTTTATTCACCACATTGTCCTGGGGGACAACCTGAAGGACTTGAGTGAATTTCTGTATAACAGAAAGCAGACTGTGCCTAGGAATGAAGAATCACCCCGACATATTATTGATTAACACCTAGCAGACACACTATAAATGAGCTATAATTTATCAGGACACAATGACAGAGTCTTTGCTTTCTTAAAGCTCATCTTCTATTCACTCTTCTAACTTCCTTTTGGCTAGAGCAATTTCTTGAGCTCGTCTTCAGCCAAGTGTCATCTGTTCTCTTCCATAATCGTTACTCTTCTTACTAATTAGTAAAGTTTAGCTTCCTCCTGTTACACACTTAATTAACTTCTCCACCTATGGAAAAGCAATTTCCCCTGAACGAATTACTATTAGAACTAGCTCATTGTATGAAGCAGTCATAAGTATAGTGTTCAGGTGTAGTGATGCTGTGCAGAGAAAGAGGCAGACGACTTTCTCAAAGTGAACTGACCCTACAGGGATGGCAAAGATAACCACACAGAGGAAAACCTCAAAAGGAAAGGGAAAAAAAAAAAAATTCACTGTACCACCGTTAAGTAGTAGAATCATAGAATGGTAAGGTTGGAAGGGAGCTCAAGGATCATCCAGTTCCAAGCCCCTGCCACAGGCAGGGACACCTCCCACTAGAACAGATCACTCAAGGACTCATCCAACCTGATCCTGAACACCTCCAGGGAGATTGTAGATGACAGAATCACCCAATGTGATCTTGATCACCAATGTGATTCTGTGCTCCACAACCTCCCTGGGCAACCTGTGCCAGTGTCTCACCACCCTCACTGCAAACAACTTCCTCCTAACATCCAGTTTCAATCTCCCCTCTGCCAGTTTAAACCCATTGCCCCTTGTCCTGTCATTAAAAAACCGTGTCAATAGTCCTTCCCCAGCCTTCCTGCAGCCTCCTTCAGATATGGAAGGCCACTCCAAGGTCTTCTGGAAGCCTTCTCCTCTCCAGCTGCAGAGCCCCAACTCTAGTACAGGAGGTGCAAGAAAGAGTTAAGCTATTGTATATGGCACAAGCCCTTCCCCAGCATTCACAGACTCACATCATAACCCTTTAATATTTTTTCCCTGCATAATAAGAGCGGGTACAGCTGATCTCACAGCTCTGCTTGTCACCCTGCTTCTCCAGAACAGATACGGAGCAAGGGAAACAATTCTGCTGAAAGGTTCTGCTTGATAGGCAGGACAGAAAGAACGAGATGGTGACACAGGAATAAACAGATGGAAATCAAGCAGTCAGAGCTTAAACGTGTGGCAAATCACTGCTGCAGGACAGAATATAAATCTCTGGGTGTCCCCTCCAATCTCTGACCCCTCAAAAATGCTGCCCATTGGGATATGGCTATGTTCCTGACACCACCAATGGCATGAGAAGGGCAGATACTAAGCTACTTGTTCCTGTTAAGTGGTCAAACAAAGGAAAGTCAGGGGTGTTTAATGATACCAATTCCTGCAACAGCTTATGGACTTGCAATGTCTAGCCTAGACTCACTCTTACATGTGGAAAAAGAGGTACTTATGAGATTACCTTTGTAGGACTGTGCCCAGTTTCTCTCACCAACGAAAGCAGGAAGTTACTGAAACCGTAAGTGTCTTTATTTTCATATTTTCTTGCCAGAAAGACATCAGATGCTGCTACTTGTTAGCTGTGCTCTAAGGAAAACACTCATTTGGTGAAAGAGACAGCAATTTTTAGATGTTGGGTTAATTCAGGAAGCCATGGATGCACAGAAACAAATCTCTGCTTTCATCCAGATAGGACCATGGATTTGGTTTGCACCCTGCTCATTAGCCTCTTGTCTGTGGCCTATTTAATGCAGACAGTTTAGACTAAGTGAAGAATTGTGAATGGCATCATGTCCTAATAGCATTTATCTTCTCTGAAGAGATTAAGAGCAAATAATGCATGCAAGCCCTCCTCAGATGCACACATTAGAGCACTATTGTGCTTATTTTTCCACATTAGCACTTGTCATTCAGATAAGTCAGAAAATAATTGCTTCACAGAGTTTAAATGCTCATTGTGGGTAGAGTACCAAAATGTTAAGTGTCTGACTATGAGTTTTTATTAGCACCAATCTACTCCTCTACTTCCTTTTGTTCCAATTTAACATTTCTGGCCTGATCTGTTGCTCCAATATTTGTAATCCTCTAGCCACTTCTGAAAAGCAAGTTGTGCAGCTCATGATGCACATAGCATGAGGGATCACAGCTGCAGGCAGGTCCTGCCTTCTGGTACCCAGGCTTTTGCATTCTGCAAGTCACACACAGGATGTATTTATGTATTTACAACAGAGGGAATTCATGAGAAGGGAATCAGTGATTACTTCATCCTTCTCTTGGTCCTGATGCCTCTCTTCTCAACATTCTCTTGTGCTGGTTTGAGGCTAANTAGTCTGGGTGATTTTCATAGAGTAGAGGGGCAGGTAACTCTCAAAACATCACATCTCCAAAAAAGCCTAATCTTTGTGCCTTGTCCTCACACCCTGTCCAGAAACACTGTTGCTTTTGTGATTTTGTCTACTGTCCCCATCTTCTCAGAGGTCTCAAGAATAAAACAAGATTTTCTCAGCTTCATACAGAGCAGAGCAATGCAGCATTTTGAGATGATACTGTGTTAGGATGTTTAATAATTGAGGTCTGAAAATGCTCAAAGATCAAACGCAGAACCTGTTACACATCGTGATGGATTCATGCAGGGGCTAAGGCATCTGTTTAAACACCAAGGAGACTAATAATGCCTGGGGAGATCAGACAAGACCCCTGAGGTGCATGCATACCACAAATCCCCATTTGGTTTGGGAAACTCAGAACCTCCCAATCTGTAAAAGCTGTGAAGGTGCTGGGGATGTGGAATCTCATCTTTGTACCCTTCCTGGCCACCCTCAGAGGCAGGACACAGGGGCAGTGGTGTGGAGCATCAGCCATTCTCTGCTCTTGCTGGAGTCTGTGAATTCCTTTGAATAAAAATTGGAAGTCTGTCCAGTGGAGGTGTTCTGGCTCAATAACAAATGGGGAATTTGACAGTTGCTAAATGGAATACATTTCACAATTGAGACTAAACAAGCACAGCAGCTGCACGTACACCAGGGAAAGAGGCAATGCTCTGTGCCATTTACACTGAGAACTCCAATGACTGGGGGAATTAACTGGTGCTCTGGGCATCAGCCCCACCTCACTACCTGCAGAATCAATTCTTTGGGTGAGAGTTGTACTAACTGTGCACACCCAGACTAGGAGCTGGGCGTTTAGATTGCCCATGGGCTCTATTGCACTTGTCCCTTTTCCCTTCAAAGCCGTCGCCTGATGAATGCTCTGTGACATCTCCTGTGACACAAAAGCCCCAAGACAGACACTACAGTCCAATTGTCAGCCCCTGTGCAACTATGAATGCCACAATTTGAGATACTCATCAGAAAATGAATTTGGAGGTTTGGGCAGAGAAACTGCCACAGCGAACATCACAAAAATAATTCCTCTGTTCCTTCTCCTAAGCTACAATACTCTGGCAGCCTGTGGGAATCTAGCAAGGTTGACTTGGGGAGAAAGATTAAGAAGATTACAGGAAGATTTTGAAAAGCAATTGAATGAGAGGTACTGGTTAGGTTAGCTGCAAATAATTACATTCTAACAGCTTTAATTAAGATAATTAAAATGTGCAGATTCCAGCAAATAGTAATTTTAAACAAAAGCCTTTTCCCTCTAAAACCATTTCCTCCTGTTCATGCTCAACATTACTAAATTGCTAAATCATAAGCAGATAGGGTTTACCAAGCTAATTTCTACCTCTGGCATAGGTTTCCTGCTGGCAATGGCAGACAGTATATTTGGTCATTAACAATCCACAGATTCAATGAAAATAGAAGTTCATCTGTTAAACATAAGAGTAATAAACATGAATGCTCAACTGTCCTGTCCTAGTTTATCTGACGTCCAGCTACTGAGGAGAAGAAAATAAGAAATACCACTTATGAAGGCTGCATCTGTCTCTAAAAAAAAAAAAATAATCAGAATTCAAGGAACTTTGAGGTTTTTCCTCTTAATTATCAAGATACATTAGGACACAAAGGCAGGAATCTGAAGTTTTAATTAACCACACTCAGTTTAGCTAATGATCTTTCACCACTCGCCTCAGTTCCCAGCGTGTCCCATAGCAAGCAGGAAGGCTACAAGCAAGATCTCTATGGATCTTAAGATATCCACTGAAGCCATTCCAGAATATTTTCAGAAGCACAGTTGGGATTTCTAGAAGATGCTACAAAAAAGCTTTTATTCTGCAAAGAACCTGTAAGGAATTTCCTAGCTGCAAAGTTTAGTCACTGGAATGTCAACCAGAGCTTTGCATTGATTTGCGAGTGTCTCTTTCCCACTTCCTTCCCTCAAATAAAAGCACAAATTGATGTGCTCCACCTCATTAGGTCATGTTACCAGATACTGGCAAATATCCATACACCTCTTGGCCATTAGAGAAAATTTCCACATGTTCCAAAAGTCTGCTGATCTTTTAGCAGGAACTCCAGGTGAGAACTGGCTGTGTGTTATTTCTCTTGTTTGTTATTCCATCTAATCCAGTTAGATTCCACGGTTAGAGAAGCTAAGCAGTGCAGAGCAATGGATGTGATAGTGGCTGCATAGCACAAAAATACATCTAATGGGAAGAAAAACCTCACAGAGCTACCCTCTGACAGAGCACTATTTAGTTGGTAACTATTTGGTAATACTCTGTGTATATCACAGCAAGCCAAAGAGTTCATTTGTCAAGATGCTGCAAGCCCTCCATTTACCGTAAAAGAAAACAAAGTTACTCAAGGACTGCTTGCTGATAGCTCCTTCCTTCCCACTTCCCAGAGGAAACATATCACTGAAAATTCACATCATCTTCTCAGATACCAACTGCACAGCTCCAAAGTTTTTAAGCATCAGCTTGTATCATTGAACAGGATGACAAAAGTGTACCCAGTCAGGTGCAGCATATAGCAATAGGGAAGAAGGAAAAAAAACCAACATAAATATATCCCAAACAGATACCTGTATGATTTGACTGAAAAACAGAGCTGCCTTTTCACATCTATCTCCTTCTCCTTTGAGGACTGTTATTTGTAGGTCCCCTCTTCCTTGCTGCGTGACTGAACATTCAAGAATGAGACCTTTAGACTCAAACATGACTTAACCTGATAAATTCCTAACTCAATTTACAGCAATGTGATGCATATGCTAAAACCCATCTAACATAAATATTTAATGAAGAAATAAAGCTGCCAGAGGAATAAATTTACAGCACATTTAGCGTGCAGCATTTTAGAGGTGTCTGCCGAGTAGGTTTTGCTGTCGAGACAAGGTTTTAAACTGCCAATAGTTTAAAAGTAGTAATTTTTCATTGCATTTCATTCCTATGCTCTGCTCCTTTTAAGAGACTGCAGGCTGTCAAGGTTAATTGAACCCTCAGGGCCCTCAGAATGACTGTACTCATTGGGGCTCTGCAGGCTCCAGGCTCAGCTCCCTGATTCTTTTGCCCTGAATCTTGTCTAGAATGATCTTTTCCATAAATACAATTTCAACTTTAATCTCCATGATGAAGATTGTTGATCTAATTCTCTGCTTTAGACCTGTACCTATCTGCCCAGGCCAAAATGTCTGTCTTCCTGGCATTTTCTCATCAACTTGAAACAGCAGACTCAAATAAGGAGCAGATGAATAGACAGCTAGAACTTTCTTTTTTGTCTAGGCAGCATGACCTGCCCCAGTGGGTGACACACGGACTAGAATCCCACAGCCAGACTCTTTGAACTACCTGCTGGCTGCCATCAAACATTTCTTAAGACCTGGTTTTGCAGGTCTCAGAGGAGGTTCACAGAGCTCTTGGAACAATTGCCTCAATTCCACCTGACCCCGGGTACACTCGTGACTGTTGTCTGGCTGCTGCTTTCCTCCAAGTCCTTGTTTTGGGGCAGAGCAGCAAAGTCCCTGCATTTTCAGCTCAGGATTTAAGTCCTCTGCTTTTCCATTGGCCAGGCAGAGGCAGGCTCTTCCCCGACTGGAAGCCTGCGATGCTGTGGCTCAGCACTGTCACTAAAGCCAAGGGCCTTTATTCAGAGGTTGGAACTAGTATCAAGGTAAAAAATACCATATGAACAAATTATATTTGTATTGGGTCTCATTTGATTTTTGTGCTTCACTACAAACAAAATTAGCTACATTTCCCTGCTACATTTGTCTAACACCTCCAAGCTGGTTTTATTCTTCTAGCAAGCACGGGTGGTGCTTCGCTGTGCGTGGAGGACTTCCCTTCCCTTCCCAAGCTGACTTTGAGAGAACTTTGCCTTCATTCTGAAACAGTTTTTCAAAATTTAACTTGTCAAGTTTTCTGTCAGAGATGTAATTGTAGTGACATGAACAAATGTCTATTTTGGCTTTCTGCTGTCATTCAGAAGGAAACAAATACCCTAGCACTGGACTGCTTTGCAGAATGAATTCCACTGGCTGATGAATTAGTCCAATACCTTCTTGAGGTTTCTCTTTTTTCCCCAGGTTTAAAGTACTCAGTTTCCTAAGATGACCTGATTGCTGATGCCCCAAAGGACACATTTTCTTCCAAAGGAAAATTTTGCACAAGTAAAACCAAACAAATTCAACTTTAGAAAAGATTAATAGCCAGGAAATTATAGCTTGAAAGTCAAACTGCAACGGTGAGAAACAGAAAGAATGATGCAGATGTTAGGAGTCTTTCTATTGACATGAGTGAGCTCAAAGTGGGAGTCTAAAGTAGCAATCATTCTAAAACTTAAATTAGTCACTATTCCCATGAATTAAAATATCAAGAGCAGTTTCTCAATTCAGAAATAGTCAAGTGCCTTATTAAATTGTATTAAAAATCATTGAAACCACCCCAGAGGGGGAACTTCCAGGTACACTTTTCTTGCTTTTACATATTTATGTTTTTCAACAGTCTGCAGAAGATTTCAATTTATGTGCTGTTTGAAACTCAGATAATGGTGTAATGGATGGATTGAGGAAGTGATAGAGCCATAGATTTGCCTGTTGGGTAACAAAGTTAAAGGAAACTCTGTGCTAGAAATCTATACAACTCCTGCTACAACGTGAACAATGCCAGGCTGTACCCATCACATCCCTGGGTTCTCTGTGGTGTAAGTAGGTGGAGCTGATGAAACCTAACACAGTAGAGCATACTGGATCAAGAACAGAAGTTGTGATGGTTTGGGAATTCCCCACACCCCCCCCCCCCCCCCCCCCCCCCCCCCCTCCCAACAACACCAACCCACANCCCCAGACTAGACTCAGCCAGCTGGAAGTTAAGGACCGAAGCTCTATTTACAGCTCAGCACAATGTACAGAGTTATACACAACAGACAGGAATAATTACAGAGATATACAATAATACAGAAACACAATCCCCCTCCCAGAAACACAATCCCCCTCCCAGAAATCAGAGTCCCCAGGAGGGGCTCCCAACCACCCTTTCACCTTCTTTCCACCCCTCTACCTTTTACCAGGGTCTGCCTTACAAGCAAGGTGAGTTTGGAGAATCTGTCAGGAGGACTAGAAGCAGAGTGGTGAGTTAGGTTACACAGCAGAAAGGCCAGAAGCTCCCAGAGAGACAAAGTCAAGACTCTGTGTGTCTTATCTATGTTTGTGTCCTTGTTCTTATACACCTCAGCAAGCCTATGAGTGAATCAGACATCACCATTGTTTCCTTTTCTCAGCCTATAATATTTTTTTTTTCATTAAAATATTCGAATTAGCCTCAAACCAGCACAGAAGTGTAAATGAAATCTGTCCAGAAAAGCTGCCACGTGACCAAGGAGACTGTTGGTAGCAGTTTTTGTAACCAATAGGCAATGTACTATCACCAACTGGCTTTGCTGTTTTTAGTCACTACCTTGTTGAAGCTGCAGCACCCTTCAGAAGTGATGGAGAGCTTTATTTGCATAAGTTTCTGATTTCTCAGAATATCCATTGCCTTGGGTCTACTTTTCCCTCAGGTAGTCCTTGCCTCCTAATGATCAGGTATGTTTTTAGGGATGTGGGTTTCAGCATTCCCTCAGTTGGTTCAAATGCACACATTATTTTAATCCTTTCCTTACACTGAGAACCACTCCAGCCAGCACTGACAGAAACGTATTTTGCTCTGCTTCAGCTTCTCCTGATGAAAGTAGTCCTTCCCTTTTCCCTGAGGAGTAGTCACTGGATCTAAGCAGGATATTTATTTTAATGCAGGTTGTAGGAAGGATCAACATTTGTGTTTATAAAGCAGTATCTCCCACTCTGCTTTGTGTCAGGATGGGAATGCTAAACTGCATCTCAATTACTAAACCTCAGCCTGGAAGATTCATGCAGCCTCCTGCACCCAGAAAAGCTATAATCATCAACTTCTAGATAAAGCTGTAGTTAATTATTGACAATGTAATGCCCCTGCTTTTAACACTAAATAAGAGGCAGGAATTACTGCCTGTCACCCCTTCTTCAGCACTGGCAGGTGCAACACAGGTGCTTTCAATCTGGTCACCCCAACTATGGCAGCCACTTCCAGGAGCCATTCACACTGTGGCTGCATCTCTCCCTGCCAAATAGCAATGGATTCTCCACCTGAATAATTTATGCCTGGGTTTTATAACAGACACTCACCATTTAGCAAAATGAGCTACTGAACTAAGTGGATGTCTCTAGCATTTTTCACCCCCCCACTTCCCCCACCCATGTTTCTCTGTTCCTTAGAAAAGCCAGAACTGTGCTCTCTGATATTAAACAGTAGCCGCTAAACTGGTTGCTCAGCTATGCCCTCTCCCAAGCTTTCCCTCTACAGCCACTTTGTGTTTTGAGCATGTCTATTAATTTATAAGGTGTCTGCTGTTGTAGATAGCTGTTAAATAGTTAATAGGGATCTACTGCACTTTGTCCAGCAGTGTAACTGCATTCTGCCTAATAAAATCCTCCTGCAGTAAGTAATGATCCTCTCTTCTTTCACACCTCTCGCACTGAATTCACAGTTGTATAGTTATATATTTCCCAGCCTCCATAAGAAAAGGGCTGTGTGACTTCTCCATGTAAATTGCTTTTGTATCACAAGGCTTTAGAAACTCTCCAAACTGAGCAGTAATTCTATCTGAGTAAATATTTGCAAATATGTATGTTTACTTTATTGAAATAATAAGAAAGAGAGAAAATTATCAAATCCCAGGTACTGTGTCGGTTAAGTTAAAAAATTCTTGCCTAAAAACAGCATCTCTTACTGTGGGTGTACAGCCTAATGCTCAAGGAAAGCCTTAAACTGGACAAGCTTTAATTGGAAATGCCCTCAAAGACAAATATTTTCATTGTGAAAAGTTGTTACAGAAGTTCCCGGTCATAGGGCAGCAGAGAGAAACTCACCACGAACAGGTTACTCTTATTGCTACACTGACCTTAGGCACTGCTGAGAATAAACTTATACAGGAGCATAATTCTGCTGGACATCAGCGAGGGACCCAGGAGATCCAAAAGCCACAGGAGGACAAAGGCAACCCAGAGCAACCTCACCTTATTTCTCAGCTTTGTGGTGTCCATTCCAGCCACCACAAGGCTTATCAGTCTAGACTTGGTCTGACATCAAGAACTTTTCTTGCTGCTTCTACTAGGGAAAGCGCCAAAGCAGCCAACAATTCCATGTGACTGGAAAGCCTTTGCACAGCTTACCACTCATTTAAGAGAAATTAACAGAACTTAAGTGAAATAACATTAATGAGCAAATGACTGCATTTGAGAAGTGTCGATGCAGTGGAGATCAGATATCTGCACCTAAGAGTCCAGTTTTGAAGCTATGGTTCCTCACTGTATCATTAGACTGCAGGTGGCTGACTTGGTGGTGAACTTCTACCTAGAATTTTATCAGAAAAGATAGATGCAAAGACTGTTCTGCACCTAAGGACTACCAGGAAAGAGAAGGCTTTGAAACCCTCTACTTATCAGCCTATTCAATTTCACATTTAGGATAAACGGTTTCAAAAACAGACACAAAAACAATGATGTCCAAACCAAGGAAGAGCTCTAATTACTGAAAGGCAGCTGGGGAAAAAAACAAACAAACAAACATTCTAGGATGTCTTTAGTGTTGAAATTTGCTTATTATTTCCAAGCCAGCGTTTTCATCCCGATTGTGTATGTGGTGTTTGAAGCACATGAAGTGGTTGGAATACAGGATGATTCAAGGCTTCACAAACTAACATTCTTTCTGCTTTACGTTTGTTTTGGGGAATACACCCCATCTGTTGAAAGACTTGGTTAGCTATAAAGGGTCATACTGATTTTTGGGGTTTGTTTTTGATTTTTCCCCCCCAATGTGTTTTGGTTTTTAAATGGGATCAGTAGGCAAGGAAAGACTTTCATTTAGTCACATCTAGATCTGGAATAGGTAAGCATATTTGGGGCTGAGCATGACCCTGTTATTACAGATTTCCTTGCTCAGATTCCCTTCAGTAGCCTGAATGCTTCTGCTCACAGAAGCCTTTGAAATCTAAGCTATGTTTTACAATGAATCCCCAGTAACCGACTCAAGCACCTTGGAAAGGAGCATTCAGTTGCCTGTTTCTAGCTGTTTCCCTGTACTTGCACAGCTGATTTAAATGATTGTCTGTGTCAGCTGGTACAGAGAGGCAGGCCAGCTCTCCTGTTAGAAAAGACCATAGATGATACACAGCTGCCCTGCCCCAGTGCAGTCCTTTAGCATTAGTCTGTCCACATCAGCCTTATCAAACAACAGTGAGTCCAAAGGTTTTCCAGACTTAGCCTTGGCTGTTCAGCATGGACTGCTTACATTAACCTTCATACAATGTGCATCAGTGCATGAAAGTTTCCCATGTGGTGAGCTGACAGCTACACGTGCCAAAATTCTCTCTTTCCATGCAATCTAATACTAGCAGAACTGCAGGACAGTGTTTTTATTCTTCTCCTGCACAGCTTGAACCAGCTGCAGTGCAAGCACAGTGGCCATGCGGTGGCCACGCCAAAGCAAATCTGGCTTGAGAGCCGTTTCTGAGCCCAGAGCACTGCAGCCACAGGGAGAGGACAGATATAAAGATTGCTCTGTCTAGAAGGCCTGCATGTTGCTCAGTATTGCACAGCATGTTGTGTGCATGCCTTTGCTGGAGGACCGCGAGAGCAGAAATCTTCTGAGGAGCTGTTACAGATTCCTCGGAGGGCATGTTCCTGAGATTTCCTTATTGAAGTCACAACTTTCCTTTTGCTTGCACATATTCCCTAACAATTCCTGAAGTCTGGCACCTTTGGGCTTTCTACGACCTCTTATTAAAATTAATTTGGCATCTTGTGCCTTTGATTTAGTTCTATTATTTTTCTCATGGGCATCTAGAATTAAGCAATGTGACATGTAAAATAAAATAACGACAATAAAAAACATCAACCCAAACCCAAGCAACCAAATACCTAAACCTTCAAGAGAAGTTTTCTTCCAGCAGCATTTCTCCAGAGCTATTAAAGCCATCACCTTGTCTATCCAAGGCTAGGTTTGTCACACCTGGTTTGAGACAATGCAGTCATCAAGGGCTATCAGCCCTGCCCCACGCGTACTGTTTTGAGACAACAGAGTCATTATGGGCTGTCACTGTAGCAAAGACAATTTTCTTAGGGCTACAAACCTTAAATCTCTGAGATACAGCTTGATGAGAGCATTTTAAAGCTGTTAGTAAAAACTTCCAAAAGGGACTTGGAAAAAAGTAAATCGATAAAAATCAAATGAGCCTCAAGTTCTCACCTCTGATTCCATCTTCACTTGCAAGGAACAAAAAGCTTTATTAATACACAGGAGAAATTCATAGATGGTGAACTGCTCAGGTAAGGTTACACAGCGCCTGGGATTAGAATTCCTCAGCGAGACATTCAGATTCAAGCAGCTCATTCGCTGATTCTTCCCACGTTCAGCTCAGCACAAAACCATTGTGAGCATCCAGCCTAGCTACGTCCGCGAACACATCCAATTCCCTGCGGCAGCATCCGTCTGAAACTCAGGCACGTCCCTTTCTAGAGCTGCATCGGGGTCACAGCCCCTGCCGTGTCTCTGCATCCTTCCCAAAGATTCGCACTCGCACTACCTCTTCCCGCTAGCAGGAAGACTGTGCTGACTCCCAGTCCACTATTCTCAGCAGTGAAACACATCAGTCCCTTTCACCCCTTGCCAGTTGCTGCTTTTGCAGTAATTCTTGATCATTTTCCAGTAAAACAGTTTGCATTTTCAGAGGACTCCCAGAGCAGGATCTTCCAAGTCTTCCTTACACCACCTGCAGCACTTCCCTATGTTAATCCCACACACTACTCAGGGCTCTGGGTTAGTTTCTGTTAGAAATTGTATTTGCCCTTTGAACAGGAACTATGATATTTCCACAACACTGCATCCCTAAGTTGAAAATCTGTATGCAAGGACATTAATGAATCATAGAATTGGTTAGGTTGGAAGGGACCTCAAAGATCATCCAGTTCCAACCCCGTGCCATAGGCAGGGACATCTCCCACTAGAACAGGCCACTCAAGGCCTCATCCAACCTGGTTCTGAACACCTCCAGGGAGGTTGTGGATGACAGAAGTTGTGCTTCTGTGATCCACAACCTCCCTGGGCAACCTGTGCCAGCATCTCACCACTCTCACAGTGAAGAACTTCTCCCTAACATCCACTTTCAATCTCCCCTCTGCCAGTCTAAACTCACTACTCCTCATGCTGTCATTACAAAACTTTGTAAATAGTCCCTCCCAACCTTCTTGTAGGTTCCCTTCAGATCCTGGAAGGCCACTCCAAGATCTCCTGGAAGCTTTCTCTCCTCCAGGCTGCAGAGCCCCAACTCTTATAGCCTGAATGCATCACAGGACACACCAATACAAGCAAGCACACCACACCCAGTGCCAGCTTTTTCCCAGGTATTTCCAGCTGCAGCTTTCATATGCATTTTAATATATACATGAATGCATAAAAGTGTAATATTTGCCTTTGGATACCATTCTTCAGAATAGAACAGGATAATATTAATCCAAACATTTTAAAGCTATGTAAAAGTATGAAATGAACAGAGTGTGTTTCTCCCTGCAGTGGGAAGTTACATGGTGTTGGACAGTGCTGTGCCAGCCTGGCGCAGAACCAAAGGAGCCAGGACTGCTAGTGCACTGCTATGGTGTGGGCAATTAGAGTGGTTGGCAAACCACAGGACATTAATTCTAGCATAAGTCTAAATTGGTTTCCCTCCACCCATTTCCTTCCACAAGTTTTTTGTTTTTGTTTTTTTTTTTCCCTCTCTTGAAAAATTATTTTGAGCATCAGTAGCTTCTTTGGGGGGGCAGTAGGCACATTCCTGCCCATTTGTTATACCACTCCTCCCCCTGAGGTTTCATAAAGAAGATGACCAAGAGTTCTCCAACAGCCACAACTATGGAGAGCCTGGTTCAGTTTCTGCTCTGTCAAGGAAGGTGTCTAACCAAAGATCAGCTGTCCTCACAGGTAGCTTCCAAAGCTGGAGGTGAAAGACGTAGAGTGATTCCACAGTGGGCAAACACTCTTCAAACCTCAACATACATATTAAAATCAGCTGCCACTGACATGACTTCAAATAGAGCCAGTAGCTAAGGAACTGGACCAGAACACAGCCTCTATCAATACAAAGCTAAGAAGAGTTTCCACACAATTATTGGCACATGAGAGAGCTGACACAGAGTCACAGAGTGCAGAAGTACTCTCCTGTACATTATGCATTGCATAATCCAGACTACATCCAGGATAGATTCTCCATGGCCATACAGGAGGCATAGGCTTCTGTTCTGACCATTTTAGGGTTTTAATCTATGAAATTAGATGATTTGCTTACAGTGTAGGGATGACACAGAAGGGCCAGCAAGTATTTAATGCACAGCACATCTCTAAAGCCTCAGCTAATATATTATTCAGCAATGGGAAATCTATAGGAGAAAACAGTACCATTTAATCTCCTCCACTCAGCGACTGTTTTACAAAAGCAGCAGCCACTGTCAAGTGTAGTAGCATGCCTGCACACACTCCACAGCAGTGAGATCAGCAACTCCACCTGAAATTTGATTATCAAGCAATGAACTCATGGCCAGTTTAGTGCAATTAATCCTAGAATCAGTCTGGGTTGGAAGACACCACAAGGATCATTCAGTTCCAACCCCCCTACCATGGGCAGGGACACCTCACACTAGATCAGGCTGGCCACAGCCTCATCCAGCCTGGCCTTAAACACCTCCAGGGATGAGGCTTCCACCACCTCCCTGGGCAACCCCTGCCAGGCTCTCATCACCCTCATGCTGAACAACTTCTTCCTAACATCCAGGCTGAATCTACCCATTTCTAGCTTGGTTCCATCCCCCCCAGTCCTATCACTACCTGACAGCCTAAAAAGTCCCTCTCCAGCTTTCTTGTAGCACCCTTCAGATATCAAAAGGTCACATTAAGGTCACCTGGGAGCCTTCTCTCCAGCCTGCACAGCCCCAACTCCCTCAGTCTCTCCTCACAGCAGAGCAGCTCCAGCACTCTGCTCGTCTCCGTGGCCCTTCTCTGGACACCTTCCAGCACCTCCATACCCGTGGAGGTTCAATAAAAGGGAAAGACTATACACACAGGGATGATGGGGTGTGAGACAGAGGCACCTGCACACCTCTGTGGGCCTTATGAAGAGGTTTTGCATTCGTCTTATTCAATGAAAGGGGAAAGTGAGAGATCAGGCACTGAATGGTGGCCAGATGTGCATTTTATCACATCTGATAGTTCCAGGACTTCATATCTTACCACAGAAATACTGCAGAGAGCTATTTGTGGTATCAAACGTTAGACAACACTCACTAATCCTCAGTTATAGGAGTTCATTGGCACTTTCCACAGTCCCTTTGGAGCCCCTTGAAATCCAGCCCAGACACTTAGCTTTGTGCTACTGGAAAGGATTTTGGTTGAGAGCCACACAGGGCTGGATATCCTTTCTGATTTGAAACAAAAAAGAAGTCAATTTCTCAAGTGGGAGCCTGGGAGCAAAATTCATAATCAAGCTTTTGTGAGGATTGATCTAGTCACACAAAATAGTTTGTGTGGTAGACAGAAGGAGAGAATGCAAAACCTAACTGGCTAATTAGGCTTAGGCAGCACCACTTTTCTTCTGAGGAAATTCACCCCTAGGCAAATCATCCACTGCAGTCCCTTTTGTTGTAAGAATCAGCTGGCAAGAGCGGGCACCTAAATGTAGTCCTGAATGCTTAGCAACAGGGAAAAAAGAAAAAAGAGTTTTGGATAACAGATCAGTGGGGCTGTAAAGACTGACAAACCAGCCTGTTTCTGGCCAGGACACTGCAGCTCGAGCAACACAACCAGAAGAGCAGGGTTGGACTCATCGGGAGGTTTAGGACAGCAGAGTCTCTTAGAATTTGTTTTGGCATCTACTGGCAGCCAAATATTTACAGTTTTGGAGGACTCTGGGGAATAGCCATGTAATCTTGTTATTCTCTCTCCAAACTATTTGTACATCCACAAAACATCCCTTAATTATCACACAGCTGCCAGTCTGCCAATGCCCCCAGCAGAGATCAGTGGTTTAATGGCAGTAGCAAATTAAACATCAAAGGTAAAAAAAATATTAATATTGAATACAATTAAATTAAGGCCATTTTGGGCTAATTCTTTAAGCAGGCTAGTTACACAGAGGAAATTAACAAAAAGTTAAAGGCCAAACCAAAAAGCTACAGAAGAGACTTGCTGTTTTTAGTTATTAATGAAACAGCTACTCTCAGCATGCTCAGTTTTTGTTCTGAAGTTTTGTTGTCTCAGTACTTCAAACCAGGCTTCTCTCTGGACTGACACACAAAGGCTGCAAGGGCACTGAGTGCTCAGCAAAGATGTCCTTGTTCTGTGCAAGCTGACTGTGCCCTGCAGAGGCACTTGGGCAAGTTGGAGGAGACGACCCAGGTGAACCTCATCAGGTCAGACCAGAGCAAGTGCAGGGTCCTGCACCTGGCTTGGGACAATCCTGGTTAACAATCCAAGCTGATCAAGAGCAGCCCTGCAGAAAAAGGACTTGGGGGTGCTGGTGGATGACAAGCTGGACATGAGCCAACAGCATGCACTTGCAGCCCAGAAAGCCAACGACAGCCTGGGTGGTGTCAAAAGCAGAGTGGCCAGAGATGGAGAGAAGAGATCCTGCCCCTCTGCTCTGGTTAGACCTCACATGGAGAGCTGTGTCCTGTTCTGGGGCCCTCAACACAGGGAGACACGGAGCAGGCTCAGAGGTGGTAAACAAAAACTATCAGGGGGCCCGAGCACCTCTCCTACAAAGACAGGATGAGAGGTGGGCTGTTCAAACTGAAGAAGAGAAGGCTCTGGGGACACCTTTGAGTGGCCTTCCAGCACCTGAAGAGGGCTACAGGAAAGCTGTGGCAGGACTGCTTACAAGGGCTTGTAGCATTAGAACAATGGTTTTAAATAATTCAGTTTTGGGCTCCCCAGTTNCCAGAGCTTGTCTGGTCCTGCTCTGGCAGGGGGGTTGGACTGGACGATTTCTTTGGGTCCCTTCCAACCACTAACCATCCTGTGATCCTGTGAACTAGAGCAGCAGTAGATTTAGATTGGATGTTGGGAAGAATTTCTTTACTTTGAAAATGGTAGAATACCACCAAGGATGTGGTGAGACTCCTGGAGACATTCCAGGTCAGGCTTGATGGGGCTCTGGGCAACCTGATCCAGTTGTGGGGTTGGATTAGATGACTTCTAGGGATCCCTTCCACCCCAGAGCATTCTAAGGTTCTATGAGATTTACATTCACATCATAGGATGCACACAAAGAAAACTCATTTCCAGCAACTTCAGATGCAGCATCTGAAGGCCAATGCCTCCCTGATGCCAAGAAACATCATTCCAAGAGAGATGACAGATTAAAGCAAGATAAAATCAGCTTTTTATTTCAGTAGGGTAGATGAATCAGAGTCTATATTAATGCCTCTTCAAAAGGCATTACTCTGTGTGAAGCATCTGCACACACATCCTCTGTTTCTAGGAAGTGACCAGCTCTGCAGGAACAGCCTTTCACACAAGGAACTCTTTTTCAAAATTAGACTCATTGACAGGTGTCAAAATGCTGTTTTGTGTTCATGCTACACCATACGTGTCCTGTGGAGTTCAATTTTAACTTGGACTACACACACACACACACAATACAAAACCTGCTGATATTGTTTTCCAGACTTCTGTGAGGAAATCTAGCCAATGAGGAGAGAAACATAAAAAAAAAAGTATAGAGAAATAGGTATCAGGAGATGTATTCATGGCCATAATGAATAGAGGAGCACATCAATTTGTTCCTGTGACTGAGCTATGAATGAAATCCAATTTGCCCAGGTTTCATTGTGTAAACCAGGTGAAAAGAAAATAAATCTGTTCTACAAAAAAAAAAAAAAAAAAAAAATCCGTTTTTCGGAACTGGAGGAAAATCACATCCAGAGTCCAAAAAAAAACCAAAATGAAAAAAAAAAAACCAACCAAAAAAACCCCCACAACCCAAGATTCAAAAAGCCTATACGGAACTAATGAAAAATAGGCAGACACGATCAAAACAAAGCATTGACTTATTTTGTTGCCACAGCTGTAAGGGCACCTTTTAAAGCCTGCCCTGCTCTGCAGATGACAACAGACAGGTGCTGACCTTTCCATGCTGCCTCAAGTTTGATTTCCTTAAGTGTTTGTTGTACCTTGCAAACCTAGTGAATGAGGTTTATGAATGTTAATTAACTTTGTCCCATAACACTGCCGAAATACAAAACTACTGGTTCTTGAACAAATGGGCAAACGTGAGTCAGTGGAATATTTCAAGTGTCTCTGCTCTCTTTCCTTGGGATGCAGACAGGCTAGAACATTACCACCACTTACCCACGTACTGCTCCAACACCAGGGTAATGTCCAGACACAAGCTACAGGACACAACAAACCTGAACCACAGAAGCTTTGGATGCCACATTTTGTACAAGGCCAAAGAAATGTAAATTTCCTAGGCCAGTATACTTAAAATCCATCACGAGAAACTAAACCAAGCCATCTAGAGTCATTCTTTATTTAAGCCAAATGACTACAAATAGAAAGAGTTTCTGTCACCTGATACAGGCTGTTCACAGAGCAGCATAAGAAGAATAACGTTGGAATAAACTTTTTGGAAGGAATGCCACGACACAGTAATATTATCAAGCTTAGAGCTCAAGCTAATAGCCACTCAAGAAATGTTTTGAAGGATAATGTTTTCTGTCTTAATAGCACAGCATGGGAAGCCCAACTTTTTGTGGTTATCTTACTTTCATAGAGGGACGTGCTGAGATGGAAGAGCAGATGTGCTCCCGGTTCTTAGCGCTGCTCAATGTTCCATTCGGATTTCCAACCCTACACATCCGAATATCAAAAGGTAGAATGGGAGTAAGTCCTGCAGAGTCCTTCACAGCAGAACATAAAAGCTGCAAGTAAGCCTAGGCAGTTACCTGGCATAATATGCAAATCATCTGTTCCACTACTTGCTCTGGCAGAGGGGCTGGACCACGTGACCTTTTGAGATCCCATCCAGCCCCTGAGATTCTATGAAAAGGCAATAATCCAGAAAAGTAAATATAGTGAGGCTAGAGTAAGGCAATAGCCCAGAAATGAAGGGTGCAAAAGTAATGCAATAATCCAGACAAGACCTTGCTGTTCAAACAAAAACATCAGACAGCTGTGCTTTCTCAATAGGTTTTCCTACTTTATCAGAAACAGTTCCTTTCCCAGTGGCTCCTACCACACAAATGTCCATGTTGGTTTTGGTCTCCAGGAGGAAGTCAGCCTCTTGATAGGCAGTGCTGCAGTTTCCCTGGTACATTCTTAAATTGCCTTCAGAAGATCTAAAATGATGCTCACAGCTTTCGACCACCTTGTGGGGCTGTGAAAACTATAGCCTGGATTCCACTTATTCCAATATTTTATACCATCATAATTCAGAAAAAATTAGGACAAGATTTATTGTGATATGCTTAATTGATAGAATAATTTATGTGAATACTGCATGAAATTCTTGCAGATCCTCTCCTTTCATCTCCTGCTATGTTTGAACAGACAGAATCAAAACAAACACTACTAAATTTTCAGTAAGGAATAAAAATAAATCAATCCAGAGGTGATTGAGGGCTTACCTAAGAGTTTTGCTTTTTCTTTCAGTGCCACAATCCGTAGCAAAAAAAAAAAAAAANCAAAAAAAAAAAAAAAAAAAAACAAACAAACAAAAAAAAACACCCAGGCGATCAAGTAAACAAATGATCATTTTAGTCCATTATGTTGTATGTCCTCATGACTTACAGAAATATGACAAGCAGCTGTGCTCCACGCTGCTTTCAGAGCTTCAGTACATAAAAGCTGTAGCCACATCATTATTTTTAAGTTTTACAGTTTACATTTGTGAAACAAAAAATCCATCCACTGCCACCACTGGTTCGCACAGTATCACCGACAGTAAGCAATGAAGACAGTCTGAGGGCGTAACCTTGGCTTCTGAAAACTATAGGGGAAAAAAAGGGGGGGAATCACAAGACAAAAAAAAAAAGGGGGGGTGGGGAAATAATAAAATCTCAAGATACCAAAGTATGAATGGTAAAAGGAGCTAATGGTAAAAATAAAGAGAGCAAATGTAGTAAGAGCTGTGTTGTTTAGGCCATTTGAAGTCATATACTTGAGGTTTCATTTCCAACCTGAAAAGCTCAAGCTCAGTAAATCTCTGGAAGGACTTTGATGGCAGTGTGGTTTGTTTTGCTGACAGAGTCCCTGTCCAGCTGACAGCCCTGCTGCCTTCTGCAAGGTTGCCCATACATACTTGTGTGAGTACTTCCCATCCACACGGGCAGTGCACAGCCCAGCACCAAAACCTATCTGCGGCAGACAGAGGTTCAGCTTTGCCCCATGCATGAATGTTTTTTTGCTACCAGGCCAGTGGCCTATAAGCTATCTCTGTACTCTAGTTGCACCAAAACATATGAGCACCTTTCCACATGACCCCAAAGGCCCATATGGTGATTTAATATTAACTCTAATCACTACAGAGCTTCTTACAAAGACTCTGCTTTCCTTCATGCTTTCATTTACAGTGGGGTTTAACTAAAGACCAGGGTGTACAAGTTTATACTTGGTTGTCATTGTGGAAACATAGCTACAAAATGACAGGCTGTAAGGATTAGTTCAGATGCAGATCTCAAAGAATCAGAGTATGTCTAGTTGGGAGAGACCTCCAAGCCCATGCAGCCCAAACCCTGAGCCACTGAAGGGTTGACACTGAGCTGTGTCCCTGAGCACCAGGCCCATGCACCACTTGAACACCCCCAGGGATGGTGACTCCAGCACTGCCCTGGGCAGAGAATTCCAATGTTTGAGAACCCTTCCAGTGAAGAAGTATTTCCTAACATCCAGCCTGGTGGAGCTCAGAGCCATTTCCTCTGCTCCTGTTGCTTATTGGCCATTTAATGGTGTGGGAGAATGCTGGCTGGGATCTGCTCATTGTTTTGGAGTGATGATAGGTTTGTTTCTCTAATTCTCTATTGACAATGTATTGACTGTACTGACAAGCCACTGTGTTACAGTACCCATGACCAGACACTATGCTACAATATAATGTGTAATTTGAGTCACTGTACTTAGAACCAATAGTCATTTAGTCATGGATTTGAGTTTTAATTGCTTTCTTTGAGTAATTGTCATCATATTGACTGAGCTGTCTTAATCCACTTATGTTGTTCTGTAATATAGTTTTATTTTTTATTGACAAATAGCCTATAACCAATTTACAGGCTCACAAGATGTCAGGGGTTGGAAGGGACCCTAAGAGATCATCGAGCTCAACCCCCTGCCAAAGCAGGACCATAATCTAGCTCAGG